>OVBE01000054.1:0-75550 GCA_900406425.1 Iberis pinnata | reverse complement strand
ATTTTGTAAAAAAAAACTAGAAATCGAAATAACTAATAATAACTAAACTTTGATTTTTATTATCGATTAAAATATATAATAATACAGGTTATCATATTTAAATCTAAATAATTTACTTATATACGCGGGACCTAGTATATATATATATATATATATATATATATGAAAACTTCTTTATATATTAAATCACCATATGTTTTAGCCACATGCTTTTAGATCTCACGTGAAAAAGTTAAANATAAAAGAAATGCAATATATTTCATGATATTAGAATAATAAACACTTTATTATTGTTTTTTACTATATTATATCATATACAATTCTTCATAGTTATTTTTCCAAATTTTTTTTTTTTTGTACCACATTATATGATTAATCAAAAGTTGCATCAGAGTTTGCATCAGCAATTACAAGGGATTTAATAAAAGAAGAACAACAGTGGAAAACCTCAAAATCATTTGTTCTATGTAAGATAGTCTTTGCCAGCCGATCGGCATAAGAATTCGTTGTTCTGAAGTCGTGTTGAACCTTAAACTTTGTAAAAATCTTTTTCCATGAATGGATAATCTTATGATAGTGATAAAGCTTGTAGTTTAAATCCGAAGAGTGAAGTCCATCAATAATGGTTTATTATCACCCTCGAATATCACTTGTGTATAGCTTAATCCATTTGACGCTTGTATTGCCCAAATTAATCCAGTAAGCTCAGCCTCATCAATCGTTGCCCGACTTTCATATTTGCCCATTCCACAATGTAGAACTTGGCCCATATGATTCTGAATGATCCAACCTAACCCATGTTGATTATCTTCAAAAACAAAAGACGCGTCAAAGTTGCATTTCACCCAACCTGGAGGCGGGGGTTTCCAATGTCGAGTGATATGTCGTATTGTAGTTGGCAATGATTGGCCTCGAGAAGGAGAATGCGCCGATAACCATTGAAAAACATCTGTGTGAATCTTATCCTTTGCCGATGTGATCGATTCATCATTATATGTGAAAATTAAACCACAACGTATTTTCCATAAACGCCAAAGTATGATATAAGGCAACACGTATTGTGGTGTCTTCGAGTCCGTCGCATGTGAAAGTGTAAACAGATGTTGTAACTTGTCGAGTAAAGAGACTGTTGGATCAAATACTTTTGTATCATTTATGCCGAAAGATCGCCAAAGTTGAATTGTAAAAGGACAGCAAAAGAAAAGATGATTTGAAGATTCTTCTATTTGACATCCATGTTTACAATAAGGATCAACTAACACAAAAATTAGGTATATTTTCAAAATGATACATTCTCAAAAGTTTTAAAAAACTATAATTTTTTAAAAAAATATCACAAAAATGTTTTTTTCTAATAGTTTTAAAATTTATAATTTAAATTCTCCTAACTTCTATTTAGTCAATTCAAATTCTAAAATTTAAATTCTAAACTTTTAAAATTTAAAATTGATGGTATTTTAAAAATTTTAAATTTTCTTAATAGTATTTCAAGGAATTTTTGTATATTATATCTCTTTGATACTTACTAAAACCATAATTTGATAGATAATGTCAAAATCTTGCAATTAAAAAAGAATATAACTCTAGTCAAAAGACCTAAAAATAAAAAAAAGTTGAATAATCTTTTTGGTAAATTAAAAAAGAGAAAAAGAAAAAAAAATTCTCTCTCTCTTTCATCACCGCACAAACAAAGAAACCTCTCAAACTCCGATGATGACAACAATTGGGTCTAATTCTAATCACAATCACCATGAAGATGGTTTCAGTAAAACTACTAGATCTTGGGGCACACCTTCTGTATCCACTAGCGGCAGTATAGGCTCACCGTCGAGTCGTAGTGAGCAAACCACCACCGTTGCTACATCTGCTAGTGACAGTACATTTATACGTTTAGACAATTTGGACATTCAAGGTGATGATATTGGTTCTCAAGAAGCTTCTGGGTATGTGAAAAAAAGCTCTTTTAATTTCATCTCAATTCTGTGATTTGGTAAAGGTTTAAGCTTTGGTGAAATTTAGCCAATCTAGGGCTGTTGCATAAGCTTAGGTTGCTTCTAGGTATGTGAAAAAAGCTCTTTTAATTTCATCACAATTCTGTGATTTTGTAAAGGTTTAAGCTTTGGTGAAATTTAGCCAATTTAGGGTTGTTGCATAAGCTTAGGTTGCTTCTAGGTTTGTGAAAAAAGCTCTTTTAATTTTATCTCAATTTTGTGATTTTGTAAAGGTTTAAGCTTTGGTGAAATTTAGCCAATTTAGGGTTGTTGCATAAGCTTAGGTTACTTCTGGGTATGTGAAAAAAGCTCTTTTAATTTCATCTCAATTTTCTGATTTGGTAAAGGTTTAAGCTTTGGTGAAATTTAGCCAATTTAGGGTTGTTGCATAAGCTTAGGTTTGCTTCTAGGTATGTGAAAAAAAGCTTTTGTAATTTCATCTCAATTCTGTGATTTGGTAAATGTTAAGCTATGGTGAATTTAGCCATTTTAAGATTGTTGTATAAGCTTTTAATATTGTGTATGCTGTTTAGCTTTAGGCTTTACATAACTGAATCAGTAAATGTAATATGTGAATCACACTTTTACAAGGTTTGATTTTGGCTTTTCTTATATGTATGCTTGAAGTGTTGAACTAGAATGTGGAGAGAATTTGCCTCTTTGAATGTTCAATGGAAGTTGTTACATGTTTGTTTCTTACCTTAGTTGATTATAACAGTGGTAACAAGAAGAAGAAGAAAAAGAGAGGACAACGTGCGGCTGGTCCAGATAAAAGTGGAAGAGGACTTCGCCAATTTAGCCTGAAAGGTCTTCTAAATCATATCTCTCTCTGCTTTTCGAAGTTTCTAGCTACGAGTTGTGGATAACACACACACACCTACATTGATCTAATCTTCTGTCTTCTTCTTCGCAGTTTGCGAAAAGGTTGAAAGCAAAGGAAGAACAACTTACAATGAGGTAACTAACACTTTCTAAGATCACATAGTGGAAATACCAATTTGTCTCATGAGAAATATTCCAAATGAATAGGTTGCGGATGAGCTTGTTGCTGAATTTGCAATTCCGAATCATGATGGAACATCTCCGGATCAGGTATGTGATTCTTCTTCAATAGTTTTATATGTGATTCTTTCTCTAAACTCTGAAAAACTGTTTAAACAGCAACAATATGATGAGAAGAACATAAGAAGAAGAGTATATGATGCTTTAAATGTTCTTATGGCTATGGATATAATATCAAAAGATAAAAAAGAGATTCAATGGAGAGGTCTTCCTCGTACAAGCTTAAGTGACATTGAAGCATTAAAGGTTATTATATCTTTTGTCCAAAGCTCTGTTTAGTCAATGTTCCTGAATTTGGATTTGAATTTTGTAGGCTGAACGATTCTCACTTAGAAACAAGATTGATAAGAAAACTACATATTTTCAAGAACTCGAAGAACAAGTAAGTAAACAGCTTATCTTCCTTTTCGCTTCGTAGATTCTTATATGGTTCTTTTGCTTCTTCTTCTTCTTCTCAAGTATGTAGGTGTTCAGAATTTGATTCGACGAAATCAACACTTGTATAGCTCTGGTAATGTACCTAGTGGTGGTATTGCTCTTCCTTTTATCCTCGTCCAGGTAACGATCATGGTTCGATTCGATCCACGAGCATTCTTATTGTTCGATCATTGTCTCATTGTGTATGTTTTTAATCTGCAACAGACTCGTCCTCATGCGACAGTAGAAGTAGAAATATCAGAAGATATGCAGCTTGTTCATTTCGATTTCAACAGGTAAAAGAGAAACTAAAACCACCAAATTTTGATCTCTCCATAGAAATCCAACTTCTCTTTGCTATTTGCAGTACTCCTTTCGAGCTCCATGATGATAATTTTGTACTCAAAACAATGAAGTTCTCCGCTCAGCCACCATTGAACCAGTTCGAAGTTCCTAGTTCCGGTCCAGCGCCACCGCAGCTAACGAGTATGAACCAGTCTCATCTTCAATCATCACAACATCAGCTTCATTCTCAGCTACAAATCATTCCTACTCCTGAAATTAACAACGTTGCTTCCAACACAGATACTGTTCCTGCGACATCGTCATCGCCTCTTCCAGTGATACTGTCCCGTGTGAAGCCGGAGAGTTGAAAACACGGCGGAGATTAAAGTAGTAAACTCATTGTAAAATCCTCTGTAAAACTGTAAAGTAGTCTGAAAAAAAAAACTGCCTTTGTTTTTTTTCTTTTTGACGATGAGCCGGTTTAGCAGTTTAATTTGTACTAATGGTTTAATAGATTTTGATAATACCGAAACTAGATCATTCCCGGTTTAGTCTTTCTTTGCCATATGGAAAAAACACTTTCCTTTGTTTGAAACCGAATTAATCGATGTCCGGTTTCGTTAAACCAATTGGAAATTGTGAAATTGCGATGAGGTCTGGTTTGATTTAACCGAAGTCCGGTTATTATATGGTCTATTACTATATCTGTGTTTCATCATCTTCACTGACAATTCTTCGAATCTCTCTGAGTCGTTTTTTCTTAAATGCTGAGAACTTCGAAGATTGAGCAAGTTTGTTCATGGCGACGATTTCTCAGATACCTTACTCTCTCTCCTTCTCTTCTTTTCACTATCGGAAACCATTATTGTACTTACATCATCATCATCAACCACAACATTTTGTTTCCTACTTGAACTCTACGAAGAAGCATAGTCTCATCTGTTTCGCTTGTTCCATCAAACAAACCAGGTTGCTTAGACTAGTTTGGGCGTCAATTTCAATTACTATTGTTGATTGTGTTAGTTTATTGTTCTGCTTGAATTTGATTTGAATGATTACTTGGATTTGGCAGAGTTCGTAAGAGAGTGAAGAGTAACGAGGATCTTCGAAGTGAGATTATGGAGTTTGTTGCCTTGAATGGATTTCCTGAAGATCATGTGCCGTCCATGAAGGAACTCTCAGCACATGGAAGGTTCGAATTTCCATTTCCTAAATTTGTAAACATTGTTGAATTCTAGCCACTAGACTGGTAGATTTGGTGATCTTTGTGCTGGACATTTTTGTAGAGTTGATCTTGCCAACATTGTTAGACGAAGAGGGTATAAGTTCATCAGAGAACTTCTTGCAAACTCTGAATCAGATACGAGCATGGAAACAAGTTCAAGTGACATCTGTTTTGAAGATTCTCCAACAGGTCAAATACATAATTCAACTAGAAAACCAAAAGAATTGATGTATTGTTCGTTGTGTAAACATAGTCTCCACTTTTCTTATATATTTGGTGTTGAAGGTCAGGGAAAAGAAGCACTGGATGCTGTTGATGATCATCTTTCTACTGAACTACCTTTAAGCACTGAAATATCCTTCATTGCAACAGAAGGTAGTATGACTTTTGATCAGGAAGAAGATGTTATCACCAATTCACGTCCTGAAGCTGAAGAACATGGAAGTTTGAGTAAAGATGAATCTTCATTGTCTGGAGTTTCGAGCATAGAAAACTCCCTTTATAACCTGGGTGACAGTAACCATTCAGGAGAAATGACAGAAAACAGTTTGAAGATTGAGAGTGTGGAGGTGGAGCTTAATAATAGAGCTGATAATGAAAACTCGTCTTCTGAAACTTCAATATTTACAAACCATTCTTTAGTTTTAGATGATATTTCAAGCTACTCAGATAGAGAAGCTAACAATGTTTTGATGTCAGAGGATGAGGATGTCAATAATGTGATAGAAGATTCTTCTCTTACCTATGGTCACTACACCAGCCAAGATCTTAATTACACCAAACAAGATGACATTGCTACTGAATCATTGTCTGCCTTGACGTCAGAGAATACCATGGCCAATCCAGAGAATTTTCAGAGTCAGCAAATTGCTGATATGGCTGAAAATTGTTCTGATAGTGCTGATGGTAAGGATTGGATGTTAGGACTTTCTTCTTCCTTTTCAAGCATGGAGGAAAAATCAACCAGATTCATTCAGAATGGATATTTGGATACAGATGATGGTATGTTTGATCTCTTGAAGTTTATACTTCCAAGAGAATTGTCTTAATTGCATTTTGACATAAATGTGTATATATGTACCGCTATCTTCAATATTTGTGCATGTTTCTGATATTTGTAATCAATATCAGATCATGAAAATGACATACCTAATGAAAGTAACCCTGAAGAAACCAAAGACATTGTAGAAACAACCAAAGGTGATGGTAGTCAGAAAAGTCTAAGTATGCTACCAAATGGACATGCCTTAGCAATGGAAGAGGTGAACCATGCTAGAGAAGTTAATGGCTCTGACATGTGAGTCTACTGTTCTTGATTGTTATATTGCATTTTATAAGTGATCCTGGAACCTGGATATTACATTCAAGTGTAAAACATATGTTGTTTCATTCACAGGAATATGGATCAGAGAGATGGGAGTGCCGACCTGGGCAATGATTCACATGATGATGAGGTGTTGTTTGAACTCTCTCATTTTGATCTTAAGGCACTGAACTTTAACTCTGTTTCATATTCATACTCATAGAATCTTTTTTCTGAAATGATACAGACCATGAAACGGGAAAAGCAGGTTGAAATAACACGGCTGAGGTTCATGCTGGTACATTGTCGCATTTTGTCAATATGTAGACCAGATGAAGTGATTCGGCTAACTATTTTGTTGGTAATTTGTTTCATGGTTAGCGTCAGAAAGAGCTAGAGCTGTCAAGGTTGAAGGAGCAGATTGAAAAGGAAAAGGTAAGCGAGTACTCTTCAGAAACATATACGTTTGCATAGAGGTTTCCACTAGCTAAAAGGCATATAAATTGATACATTTGAACATGTTCTTTCTCCTATCTCCTTGATGTTTCTCTAGTCTTGTATTTTTGTAAAGGGTGGTACTTGATTGTATTCTTAATCTTCAATTTCATGTGTTTCAGCTGTCTCTTTCAGTTCTTCAAAGAAAGGCTGAAACAGAGATCCAAAAGGCACAAATGCGTATCTTAGAGAAGGATGTAGAATTGCAGGAAGCTGAAGGAAGTCTTTCAGGATTGCAAGAGGTAGCTTAATTTTGTTAACCACCTCTTACCTAGTTATTGTATTTCATGGTTCAAATTTAGGCTACCGATACAATGCAAGAGCCTTTAATTGCACAACTTTATCACTTGAATTAATCTGTTTCTACAGGTGGAGATTGAATATTGTGGAAATGGTAATGTTGTGGAGGTGACTGGTAGCTTCAATGGGTGGGAACACCGAGTGGGAATGGAGCTTCAAACATCCAAATCAATTGGGTTAGTATCGGTTTTTGAATCTTTCTAAAAGCAACACTTAGATTCAAAATGTAAAAAGTTTTGCTTCAATGGAATCTGTTGATTTCAGGTTCTTTCATATTTAATATTTGTGCAGGAAACAGAAATGTTGGTCGGTATTACTATGGTTATATCCTGGTACATACGAGATAAAGTTCATTGTGGATGGTCAATGGACAACAGATCCTCTAAAAGACTCGATTACAAGAGGACACATCACAAACAACATTCTCAAAGTGGACAAATGATCTCTTAGAGTTAAACTCAATCCAGAGCCTCTGCTTAAACAGGTGAAATTAGCATAGCATTAGCAAATTATCAAGTGTGCGGTCTTTTACTCTCTTATTAGGGCTTAAAGTTAGATTCTGTACAAAATTACAATTTCAAAAGTAGTTAATAATATAAAATATTTGAATCAAGTCTCTTAGAATGCAATATAACCGTTGATGACAAATGTGTAAAACAATACAATCTTTTTAAGCTATTTTCCTAGAAACTTGGTAATGAAAAGTTGATAAGACATTCAATTTTTTATTGCCCAATAACTACCTGTCTTACGTAAATAGTGTCAAATGCTGATCCTATTTTTTCTCTCTGGTTACTTCCTTTTAAGGTTTCTTGTGGACTGGTGTCTGGTGGTACATAAGTCACTCAAGTGGCTGTGTCTACTTGATGTCTATGAAAACACCTTCCTTGAACTTCTTGCTTAGTGCCTGTACAGCTAAGTCAATCCTTGCATTATTCTGTACAGAGAATAAAAGTTAACTTATGAGCCTGAAGAAAATGAGGTAAGAAAAGAAACAAGATCTTATCTTTTGTACCTTTCCCTTTAAGCTGATGATTATAGGACCTTGTCTGGATTTCCGGTAACACCCTGAGACGATTTCGATTAAGACAGATGCTCCCCAAATTTTTGATAATACTAAACAGGTCAAAGAATTTATACCAAGATATATGTCAGGGAACTCAAGACCAAGCTTAGACAGAGGCTCTGCAATTTCAACCTGCATTTTCGATAGTTTCAATGCGATGGATCTATCAGCTCAAAGCAAAGCTAATGGAAAGTAAAACATACATCTATCAACGATGTCATTAAGCGCTTTGACACATATAGTTCCATGAGTGATGATGAACTTCCACCTAATTTAGTTAGCTCGGTTAGACACTCCCACTCTTTATCGAGTTCCTCGGTGTTTGTAGCAGAAAGAACAATCACATTGCGACATTTGATCTACAGAAATCGACGAGGTATCAAATGGGATATGGAAGGATAATGCTGAAATATTCTAGAGTTCTGTGCACACTCACTAATGGCACTTTAAGCTTTTCATGATGCAGTAGTTCAGTAATTCCTTCTGGTAACTGAGCCATCTGAAATGAGAAAAACCGAGCATCTTGGTGAGTATTATGCAACTCATAAGCTATGAAGTTAACCTTGCCGATAAGACCGAACTCACCTCATTCCTATCACCTGTGCAATGCTCGCCGATAAGATGCCTAAGGTATTCCTCAAACTCTTCATCAGGTGCCTGAATAAACCAACAAATCTTAGCCTAACATCTTAACCATGATCCATGAGTTTACAATGAAAGAGAAAGATAAGTACCAAGCGAACTCCAAATGCTTTAGCAACACCAGCCAAAGTAACATCTGAATGCAAAGGACCAACTCCTCCATATATAAATACCATATCACGACTAGATCTTTGACGGTCTACTTCTTCGGATACAGAGTCTATCTGATTAAAGAAGCATTACCAGAGAGATTAGTAAAGCCGATTTCAAACAAACACAATCAAGTAAATCTCAGTCACTCACATCGTTTCGAAGAACAGCGGTTTGTTGTACTGACCAACCAACAGAAGTCAACTTTTTACACAGAGCAAATCCTAATTGATCCTCAACAGTGCCAGATCTGAGCTATGAAATAGATCAATGGTTAGTAGAATAAGTAACCAAGTAGGAACCTTTGCTTAACTCTAATGTTGCCAAGAATCAGTGACTTACAGAATCTCATCACCAACAGCAATAACTGAAGCCAAAAGCACTTCATGTTTTTGTGAATCACTATCTTCATCATTATTCATTGAAGCCATTTTCTTGACTCTTCCAGCTCTCTCTAACCTCCCATCAGAAAGCAAATAAGCAGGTTTGAATTTCTCTTTACTGCTATTGTCATTAACTGACAATAATACATTCGGAACAGTATCATGAATACTCCCAATTGATGTATATCTGTAACACTCGAAAACGCAACACAAAGTGAAGACGAATTCGAAAGAAAGAAACTTTTGAAAGTGAAACTGTGAATGGAGGACTTTTACCCTTGGTCATAAAGACTGCAATACTTGACCTTACAAGTTAGTAGAAATGCCCACACATCTCTACATAAACCAAGAAGAGCCAAACATCAAATTAGAATTAAGAGATCAAAACAGTGTAAAGTTGCTCAATTTTCAATTCCTAAGCCTTTCTTTGAGTTAAACTACACAATGGGCCAGATTCGATTCCTGTTCTGGTAAAAAACACAAAGTTGATCGCCACTTGCTACTACTCCTTAACCATCAATCACAATCTATTGAAGACTATGTAGCAATACCGAAAAGGAACCAACAGAGAAAGCAATAACAAAATATGATTAAGGAGACAAAAGACATACCTATATGACCAATCCAATATAGGATTCACTCTCATGAAGGTTGGCCATCCAGGAGAACTAGGAGAGAATTGTTCTTGACCAACCTATAAAAATTCAATCGAAGTAATCACATTTTACACTTAACACATATATGCATCTCAAGATCTTGAGTTTGTAAGTGAAGCTAACCGCAGTAGGATCACCGATTCGAACACCAAGAAAGATAGCTCTAATAGGATTAGCTTTTAATAAAGCCTCTAAGCCAGATTTGAAATCTTGACGAATGATATCAAGTTGCAGATTGTAACTACTCATTATAAAATAAAGATCATTAGCTAAATATATCATTCTAAACAAAAATCTTTAAACCGAAATGTAATCGTCTTACGTTTGAGCAGCATCATATGTAAATGAATTGATTTCAGTAAATGCAGAAGTGCTTTCGAAATATATAGTTCGAATTGGGAAATTCGATAAACCTCCATTAGAACAACTTAATTCTTCTTTCTTATGCAAAAAGTAACCAGCTCTAAGAAGATGCAACAACACCTAAAACAAATCCCATCAAGAAAATCAAGAAAATGTGTAAAGATCAAAAACATAAAGGAACAGTTTTTATTATAACTTACAGTGGAGTCTTTTCCTCCATTGAAACTAAAAGCAACTTCTTCAATACTACAGATCGAAAAAAGTTGAATACTTTAAGTAAAGTAATGATCTTTAATAATCATCATCATGATCTTATCTATAATGTAACAATGATTTTGAATCTGAAGATCGAAGAGAACTCACGAATAAAGAGCAAGAGCTCGTTTAATAACAAAGATTGCGTTATTGTACTTTGTTTTCAATCTCTTATCATCACTTTCTCTGATCGCTTTATCAATCTCCATGGATCAAAAATCTAATGAAAACCCACAAATTAGCCAAAGACCAATGCTATTGAATTCATAACAAAATTAGTTATTTTGAAGATTTGGGTATTTACAGATTGAGGAATTTCTGAATAGGCTTAAAGTTCTAACCTTTTTTTTCCGACGACTTGAAAGCTCTCGTCGGAGGTTAAAGATTGCCGGAGATGAGGAGAGATTTTGGTTTTCGAGACAAAGAGAGATTCTTCTTTGAATAAAAATGGAATTTTTATTTTATTCCAAAGTTTCAATTTTTTATTGCCACACCCAACCCTTTATCTTAAACTCACCAAAAAAATCTGAAGATGAAATATAAAAAACACAAAAATTGAATCTTGACAAACAAAAAAAATTATTAAAATATCAGATAAAAACAAAAGCTTTTTCAATCAAGATTTTCTTCTTTACAAAAGTTGAAAAATAAACAAAATTAATTTTATTTTCTCTGCAACTTGAAGATTGGTGGTAACTTAGTTAATGCCAATACCATAAAAATACTAAAGCCATCATTTTATATTACATATAATTTCTCAACAAACTCTATTCAGATACACTGAACCTAACAAACCAATGGTTTTTATTTTATTAGCTCGAGACATATACAATACTTAAAATTAGAGGTGGACAATTAAACCGAACCGAACAAAATTAATTGGGTTAGTTCGGTTAGCTCGTTTCAATTTAGCATAATTTTTATTTTAATTCGGTTTTCGGTTCAGTTCGGAAATAATTTTTTAAAAAACTAAATTAACCGACCCGAACTTGCTACAATAAACCGAACAAACCGAAAAAACCGGGAAAAAAATGAAAAAAAATAAAAAAAAACTGAAATTAAGATTATCGAACCGAATAAACCGAACTTCAAAAATAGAAAGCCGAACTGAGAAAACCGAATGCCGAACCGAACTGAACTCGGCAAAAAAAATCAAAAATCAAACCGAATAAACCGAACAAACCAGATGCTCACCCCTACTTAAAATGATTAAGTTTCCGGTTATTTTGTCACTTAACAAAAAAAATTTATAAGTATTTTCTAATCAATTTTTAGTTAAAAAGAAAGATACAAAAATAAACTTTTAAATACATGACTAAGTCCATTGTTAACTAAAACTTTTAAAATGATTGGTTAAAGTTGAATGATAATTTTGATATCATAGGGTACATTTTCAGTCAAAGTATTTATATTTTTTGCGTACACTTAACCTTAATTTTTTTCCTTAAAAATAGAATAATTATTTTATTATCAGAATTATATTGACGGTCAAAGTATTTATAAAATTTTCTATACATATACTTTTCCATAAAATTAAATAAAAATTCTACAACTAGTTTTTAGAAGCAATAAGTCATTGGTCAATGATTTTTATTTTTGATTTTGACAATTCTCTGAACAATCTTAAGTTAGTGCGCCACTCACATTTGACACCAAATCGCAATAATCAAACGCAGTCGTTAAAATAATTCTAAAAACTAGGACTGGGCATAAAAACCGAAACCCAAAATCCGAACCGAAACCGAACCGAAAAAACCGAAACCGAAACCGAAAATTTGTTCCACATAACCCGAACGGTTCCTATATATCTCAATCCGAAAAACCGAATCCGAACACGAACCGAAACCCGAAAGTATAACCGAAACATTCGTATATGTATGAATATATATGTAATTGTGATCGGATAGTTACGATTTTAGGTAGAAAAATAGTTTTTTAGTAAGATAACTAGGATATTTATGTGTTTTTGTCTAATATTTTGGATTTTTGATTCGATTAACTTGGATTTTAGCTAAGTTGTTCGGATAATTTGGATTTTTTACGGATATTTTAGAGTTTCGGTTCCATTTCGGATCCTAATAAAAATGAAAAAACCGATCCGAATCCGAATATCCGAACCGAATTTTTCAAAAACCCGAATGGTTCCTATATGCCCGTAACCGAATTATCCGAATCCGAATTATCCGAACCGAACCCGAACCAAAAACCGAATGCCCACCCCTACTAAAAACATAACAAAATTATAAGAAAATATCACAATTTTAAGATTGGTATTATCTGTTATAACATGGTTATAAAAACACCATTAGATCAACTTAATGACATAGTTAAGACACTAAAAGGACATAAGCAATGATCTTTTGTCATGTAAGAAAATCTCAAAATATCTAAAGGAGCCAGAGATATTGAAGATCTTGAAGTTAATCTAATTGGATTAGAGTCTGTACCAAGAATCTTGAAGATCCAATTCAATTACTTAACCGAAAAGACCATCCTCATGCCAATAATCTACTAGAAAATCCACCATTTCCTACAAATTTATACATTCAACAATGAAGATTGCAAACAAGTTAGTGGCTATAAGAGAAGATTGATGTCAAGGTTTAAACTTAGGGCCGTGAAAAAAAACCAAACCAAAGCAAAGATTTCATAAACCGAACCGATCTATGTAGAAAAAATCGATCGGCACAAAAAAAATTTTCAATTTCAGTTCTCGGTTATCGTTTTTTTTTTAAATACCCGAAAAACCGAAAATAACCAAAAATAACCACAAAATACCGAAGATAACCGAAAATTAACCGAATAACCGAACTTCAAAAAAAAAAACCGAAGCGAAGATTTCATAAACCGAACCAGTCTATGTAGAGCAAACCGATCGGCACAAAAAAAAAATTCAATTTCGTTTAGTTAGGTTCGGTTTGATAATCGATCGTTTTTTTTTTTAAATACCCGAAAAACCGAAAATAACCAAAAATAACCGCAAAATACCGAAAATAACCGAAAAAATAACCGAAAATTAACCGAACTTCAAAAACAAAAACCGAACTGAACCAAAATTCTATTCGGTTTAGTTCGGCTAACAAAACCAAAAAACCGGAAAAAAAACGAAAACTGAACAGAATTTTCCGGAAAAAACGAATTCCCAGCCCTAGTTTAAACAAAAAACGAATGAAATCAACTTAAGAAGAAGTGTGAATGCTTAAGGAGGTATTTGTAGGAACTCACAGGTAGAGGGATAGGCTTAGGAAAAGGAGTGTTGGATAGAATCAAATCTTCATAAGTAGCATTGAAGCTACAAAAAAAGACAAGTTTTTAAAACTGTTAATATATGTAAATTTGAAGCTTGAACAAATTCAAAGTGATGATATATAAAGGGTTTCTTAAGTACCATATTACAGGTTCATCAGGCATCTCTGAAGTTCTTTTAGATGGATCACCAACCCACTTCTTTCTCATCTCTTGCCACGCAATCTCGGCTGCACAATAAAAAACAATCACAGATTAAGATCATGTGTTTATTATCTTCACATTCTTCTAACTACAAGGACTTAGACTTAATCTGAACACTAATTAACAAGATGAGACGATTTGCTTCCAGCTAACTCATAGAACGATAAACCGTGCTCGAGTCAAAATGTTGAAACCTTTAACCTTAAATAAAAAGGTGTTAAGCTTACCATGATTCACAAAGATGTTCTCAGTAGATTTCTCTTTGTTATTGCTTGAATCACTTGGAATATTAGCTGTCTCACAATCAACTTCCATTATCAACTAAATGCACAAACTTATACCTTCGAACTTTTAAAGAACCCTAATCTTGAACCAAAATCAGATCAGAAAATGCCCTAATCTTGAAGCTTGTAGGAGACAGAGAATCTCTGAAAAAAAACCAAAAACAAATTCAATCAATAAAAGTTTCACCTCCACATACACATTGTTAAACCACAAGATTCTCAGTAAAACTATATTCATTACGCAAGATTCTCAAAATCAGAGACAATGCGCACTATAATCAAAGTACAGTGAAGAACCCTAAACTATATAACTTATGAAACGCATTCAAACCCTAATATTCTTTTACAAACCCTAAACGGAAGAGATCATTCATATATATTTGGAATAAATTAGAATCGTAATCACAACACAATCGACTCAATAATCCAGAAGATCAAAGTTATATCAAAACCTTAAAAACTAGAGAGAGAGGGAGAGATATTCAACACCTTAGCTAATTGGAATCTTCGATGAGAAGAATCAAAGACGACTGAAACAGAGAAACCTTAAGGAATCAGAAAAGTTCCAGAAGAATCCAAAACATCAATGAGAGCAATGCAGATTCATATATAGAGATTTTGATTCCTCTTTTAATTAGAATCTCCAAAACAATATTTAGTTAAATAAAATTAAATCATTGATAAAACAAGACCGACCTTAGCTCAGTTGGTAGAGCGGAAGACTGTAGTAGTTGCTGTGATCTTTAGGTCGCTGGTTCGATTCCGGCAGGTCGGATTTTTTCTTTTCTTATTTGATATTTTTTCCATCTTCAAATTTTTGTAATAATTTATTTATTTTGATACTAAATCTATATAAATTTTCAATTAGTCCAAAAACTGATTACGTGACAATTCATATGAGTTAGCTTCAAGCCTTCAACATCATTTTAAGATTTAAATTACAAAAAGAGAAAGCCGCTTTACATATGTTTGCTCTTCAAACAAACACTAAATTTTAAACCCTGCAACATAAAACAAGTTTAATTAAACTTAACCTGAATTTAACATTGTAATTATATACAAAATCAACAAAGTTATACTCCCTCCGTTTCATAGTAGTAGTTGTTTTGATTAAAAGCGCGCATATTAAGACATTTTTTTGTTTTTCTACATTCTTTTTACTTCTTCGTTTTTTGTCTCTAATTTAGTTAGAGCAATAATTATTATGGATTAAAGAAAAATGAAAAAGATAATAAAATAATTTTTAAAAAATAAAAAAAACATAATAATTTTAACTTTTTAAGTAAAAGTTTTAAATTTTTGTCTTGTTTTTTTTTAAAACAACTTATATTGTGAAATAAAATAAATCATCAAAACAACTACTAATATGAAACGGAGGGAGTACCTTTTTTTTTTTATGACGATTCGTTTCTAAGAAGCTGTAATCTATCATCAGTTAAAAGACCAAGTAGACCTGAACCATTAACATTAGCATACTTCATATCTTGAATCGGAAGATGACTAACTAATGGTAACCGTTGAGATACAACAAAACTTGAAGGATCTTGTAAGATAACCTCTCGAGTAGATTCATCACAAGATGCAAAAAGTTGCTTCCTTTCATCACCAAAATCTATAATTGATGTTCTTGGTAAACGGATTGTATCTACAAAAGCTTGTGTAGATGAGAGTTTCTTGTAATAAGAAACATCATTTAATCTTTTGAGACTAATATGAGATCCATCAACACCATTAGTGATTCCATTTTGAGTCAAAGAAGGTTGTTGACTTGAGAGTGAATCATTAGAAGATCCAACTCTTGGTCTATAAGAAGCAACTATATTGTCACTTCTTGGACAATAAGAGGAAGATATACAAACTCCTTGACTTCCTTCTTCAAAAACCAATGATGGCCTAAAAAAAAGAACAAGTTTAGAGTCTAAATCTTTCAAGGGTGGGCGTTCGGTTTTCGGTTCTGGTTCGTTTAGGTTGATTCGGATTTCGGGTTATTCGGTTAGGGGTATATAGGAACAGTTCGGGTTATTTAAAAATTTGTTTCGAATTCTGTTCGGGTCTATCTGGTTTTGGGTCGGTTTTTTTAATTTTTATTAGGATCCGAAAATCGAAAATATCCGTTAAAAAATCCAAATTATCCAAACAGCCTAGCTATAAAATCCATGTTAATCGCATCAAAAACCCGAAATATCGGAAGAAAACCCATAAATATCCGAGTTACCTTACTAAAAATTTTCTACCTAAAATCCTAACTATACGATCACAATTACATATATAGTCATATATTTACGGTTTTCTCGGTTATACTTTCAGGTTTCGGTTCAGTTTGGGTTCGGATTCGGTTTTTCAAGTTGAGATATATAGGAACCGTTTGGGTTATTTGGAAGAGCGGTTCGTTTTCAGTTTCGGTTTATATGCCCAACGCTACTTTCAAGTAGATACTAAGGAAGCAAAAAGACCTAACCTTCCCTCGGTGTCATTAATGTTCCATTGAGAAATCCCGATGGAAGAAGCGGATAATAAGGAATGAGCATCAGAAGTTGGAGTTGAATTAGCAGTAGAGAGATGATGAATAGTATGAACTGGATTGCTTGATAAGCCAGCTAGTGATGCAACAGGTCCTGTTGTTTGACGCATGTCAAAAACTAAAACCATTCCATTTTGTAGTCCAGCATAAATATGGTGAGACCTAGTAAGATCCCAAGAACAAGACCAAGGTGCAGCCTACAAGAGAATATATCAAGTGATCATCAAACCATTAAATCAAAGTAAAAAAAAACAGTGTTGTGGCTTTACCGGTAGATCATAAGATAAGACAGTGTTGTGGCTTTCCAAGCTGAACAATTTAACAGACAAGTAATTACTAATTAGGACAACAATAAAAAGTCATTTTAGAATTAAGTAGTAATCTACAAACCTTAAAACAGATAACTTTTTTCCTAAAGAACCAAACACTGCAAGTCCATTATTGTGAGGGGAAAGGTGGAGATCTTTAATTGCTTTAGTCGTAGGAGGTAACAAGATATCATCAATATCACTCGAATGTAGGCTCATCTGCATAAGAAGATATAGTTGAATGGTCTAAACTGATGTAAGATTCAATTAAAGGGTGAGAATAAAACTTACTTGAGTAAGCACAAACGTTCCACCTACACCTGTGACCCTACGAGCCAATAATATTATTTGTCTAGCTCCATCTATGTCAAATATACGACCACCACTAACTAGCCGTTCTCCCTACCAAAATATACGCATAAATATGAATGCAAAACTTCAACAAAACGTTATCAATCAATGAGTCTAAGATAAGAACACTATGGCCACACCTGATGTTTGAAGCTGTAAGCAAGGTCCTGTCCATGGTGTTTCTCCTGAGTAGCCACACTAATCGTACTTTCCACTTTAGCTATTCTCTGCCGAAAAGAACAAATACATTTGCGATAATTTGTGCGAAAACAAAAACTGACGAAAAGTCTGAAACTAAAGCTAAAGATAGGTTGACATAAACGATCTATAATCTGGCCAAGAATAAGCAGGGGGGTGCCAAGAGTGACCACGTTACAAGAGACTCTTAAAATGTTACCTTCATTAGCTTATTAACTTGAAAATGTAGCTCTGCTTCCACTTTTTTCCATTGAGCTTCTTTCTTATTCCAACTTGCAGTCTACATTACATTGTAAGAAGATACTATTAAACTCTGCATTACTAAGCTCAGAATAGTGTGGACTGATTTAAGCCATATCAAGAACTATACGAACAGTGATTTATCTTACCATTTGTTCCATAGAACTTAACTTAGCCTCAAGAAATAAGATTCTCTGCAAATATCAAAAAGCAAAACAGATTATTCACATACCATGATTTTACTTTATGCAAAAAAACAACAATCAATATATTGACCTTTTGTGCTTCATCATCGACTGCAGCAATCTTTGATGCAAAAATCTTCCTGATATCTTTGATACTACAAGCCCTATTGCATTGAGGACACTATAAAACAAAGTCAATGTGATTCAATAAACAAAATGATTATCAATAAACAGCAAAACGAATCTGAAGAACTACACACACCTTTCCTGCACTTCGTCGTTGCTGTAACCATTTCTTGATGCAAGAAAATCCATACAAATGTCCACAAGGAAGACAGCTTAAAATCATAAACACAAGAGAACAATCATAAGCTACTATTCAAATTTCTCAACTAGATAATGAAATTAGTGGAAATTAAGGATACCAGATTTGGTGTTCGCCATTATTTGTCCAAACATCCATACAAATCAAACAAGAAATTCCTTCAGTGTCACTAGATTTACATCCCGAAGCTTCTTGCGATCCTGAAGATGAACAAATACCTTCTCCTACTCCAGCTGAACACTTTCTCTGATTCTCTTTCTCTTCATTCTCGTTCTGTGAATCCCTAACTGAGTCTGATACATCTATATATTCAGTGGTTTGACGTTCTTCTTCTTCCTCCTCATCCTCTTCGTCTTCTTCTTCTTCTTCGGTGTTTTCCTCATCGTCTTCGTCTTCGTCTTCTTCGTTATCTTCTTCTTCTTCTTCAAGGACCTGGACTTCTTCAATTACAAATCCTCTGTCTCTGAATGAGATATTACGGCGACGCGGCATTAGAGCAAAATCCCAAAACTGAGCGCGACGGAGTCCGTTTCAGAATTCAGAGAGACGAAAAGTTTCGCAAGCCATTGAGATTTCAGATAAACACACAAACCCGCTTTATCAATTAGAGACTCTCAAAAGTCAAAAAAATTTGAAAAAACCCGCTTAATCAGTTAGAGACTTTTAAAAAGTCAAAAATTGAAGAAAAAAGAAAATTTGCGGTGAGCGTGGATCGAACACGCGACCTTCAGATCTTCAGTCTGACGCTCTCCCAACTGAGCTATCCCCGCTTGTTGTTTCTTAACTTATTTTAACTTTTGATTACTTATAATCACTAAAGGTTGCTTCAGATTTTTGGTATTTCGTTACATTTAGGGAAGAAACGAGTTTTGGTTCTTTCGATGGGGAAAAGCATTTTCTCCTTTTTCACTAAGAAGAAAAAAATGGCGAGAAGTATCTCTTACATCACCTCTACTCAGCTTCTTCCTTTGTATCTTCGTCCAAACATAGCCATCATCGATGTCAGGTACTTTCAATACTCAATCTTGATCTGTCACTAATCTGATCCTTGATCAATTCTCTTAAGTTTTGCTTATCAGATTATTGAACAAATTAGAATCTCACTCTTTTTGTTAGATTTACAATTCGATGCCTTTACCTCTCTATCTTAAGAATCTCTTGAACCTGGAACAATACTTTTAGGGTTTATAGCTAAAAATCAAAACTTTTTGAAGATATGGATCCTAATTGACAATTTGTTAGTGTTATGGAGCTGTGGATTCTTGAATGTTGATTCTGATTTAGAGTTTATGGCTAAAAATCCAGACTTTTTTTGTTTCTCTACTTGAGAATTTGTTAAACTGATTCTTTTTTGTGTTTGTTATTTCAGAGATGAAGAGAGGAACTATGATGGGCATATAGCTGGTTCTTTACACTATGCAAGTGGCTCATTTGATGACAAGATCACACATCTTGTTCATAATGTAAAAGACAAAGACACACTTGTCTTCCATTGTGCTTTGAGTCAGGTGTGTGTGTGTGTTTTTCACTACTTGCTTGAGTCTTTAGCACTATCTTCGCAGTGATTATATGGTAATTGATTTTGGTGGAAGATTTGTTTCCTTTTTAAGTTCTTAATTGATTCATGTTTCATAGCGTTTTGAATTAGAAGGAGATCTATGTTACATATCTATCTTCTGCAATATATCTTCATGTGTTAAAAGTAGATTCGAAGTTGCAAAATCCAATTTTTTCGATATGGTTCGCTTCTTAATCCACGGTGTTAGGAACATTGATTTGCTAACAATTCAAAACATCTATGATTTAAGCCAGTTCACATTTCTTTGTTCTGTCCTAACATATAATCTACTCGAAAACAAAGTGATTTGCTAAAACTTTGAAGCAAAATCTTTGCAGGTTCGCGGTCCAACTTGCGCAAGAAGGCTAGTGAATTACCTCGATGAGAAAAACCAAGAAACTGGAATAAAGAACATCATGATCTTAGAACGTGGCTTCAATGGCTGGGAAGCTTCTGGAAAACCGGTATGTCGATGCGCAGAAGTTCCTTGTAAAGGCGATTGCGCGTAAACTCTATTGAAACATTGAGACCTTATTGATCTTCCAAATTGTCATGTATCAAAAAAGTTTGAAGAACATTATATTGTTCATCATAAATAATCTCTTTGCAACTAAAAGTTGGTGTGTTTGATCACAATACTTAGGCTGGGTATATAAACCGAAACCCGAAATTCAAACCGAAACCGAACCGAATAAACCGAAACTGAAACCGAAAATTTATTCCAAAAAATCCGAACGGTTCCTATATATCTCATTCCGAAAAACCGAACCTGAACCGAACCGAAACTCGAAAGTATAACCGAAAAATTTGTATATATATGACTATATATGTAATTGTGATTGAATAGTTATGATCTTAGGTAGAAAAAATAGGATTTTCGTAAGGTAACTAGGATATTTATGGGTTTTTGTTCGATATTTTGGATTTTTGATTCGATTAACTTGGATTTTAGCTAACTTGTTCGGATAATTTGGAATTTTTTATGGATATTTTGGAATTTCGGATTCTAATAAAAAATGAAAAAACCGATCTGAACCCGAATGGAACTGAACCGAATTTTTAAATAACCCGAACGGTTTCTATATGTTTCTAACCGAATTATCTGAAATCCGAATATTCTGAACCGAACCCGAACCGAAAACCGAACACCCACCTCTAACAATACTAAAAAGGGCCTCTTCGGTCCACGTCATAGTCAACGTTTATATGCAAACAAGAAACGTTTTGTTACGAAACCCTCTGGTCCACTGAGAGACTTTGCTTTGTTTATAATTGAAGTCTGAAAGCAAAACGACGACTATCTCATTTTTTTCAATCTTTTCAATTTTAGCAGCGATTCATCTTCTCTCGAAATTCCGAATTGCTGAATTCAGATCCCTAATTTCAACATGGTAAGATTTGTTTGATTCCGTATGTTGTTCTGAATCTGTTTCTTCTTTGTCAATCTTTCAGCTCTTACTTGTTGATCAATGAAATTTCTGAAATCATTTAGGTTTGCATAATGTGTTTGGTACCACTGTTCCTCATCCCACTCGTGAATTTACTACCTCGGATCTTCGATTACTTCATGGTAATTAGCTTCTTAATCTTTTAATAATCTTAAAAAGTATTGTAGTTGCTCGGAATTTTGATAGGAAGACTCATCAGATTCAATATTGGTATTAACAGTCCCAAATTCGAACTTGTTGGATGCTAGAGTGTGTATTCGATTAGTCTCAAAGTTGATAGATAGATTTATTACAATTTGGAGATTATTTAGGGAAGAAGATATATCAAGAACACATGCTTAAAGTTGCTCTTGAAAATCACAGATAGTGAGAATGTTTAGATGTTAATTTTGTTTAGTGTATATCATCACTATATCAATATCATCTCTCATGTATACTGATTCTGTTTTAGGAAAAATCCTTTGCCCTTGAAGTGTAATGATGCTAAGAACAATTATCTTTAGAAGGTCATGCTTTAGTGAATGATTGTTAATTAGATAGTTTCTGCTAATCATTTGTGTTGTGACTCTTGAGTTTTGGTCTCTTCATGGTTAAAAAACTAGGCCAAAGTGTATTCGTGGCTCGGATGGGAATACAGGAAACCAGTGAGAACTCCTCCAGTTTGTCCTTTCAAGCCAGTTGCTAACAACACCAAAGTAAGTGAAAAGATTGAATCCATTCGGTTCGCGGTTTTTTTGTTATTCTGCATCTAATGTTTTCTTAGAAGAAACATAGCAATGATGCTTCAATAGATGTTTTATGTTACCAACAACATGCTATGACCACATTAGCTTCCCATAAACTTACATTACTTTCTCTAAATATTCAACTTCTATATAAATTCTCGAGTCATGGCCAGTCCTAAGACCAAACAGAGCAAGCACGAGCTTGCAACCCATTTTGTGTTTTCAAAATTTTACTTTAAGAACCGATCCATGTTTTTCATTTTATTTTGCGGACTTTAAAATCACAGGACCGGCTCTGTCTCGAGTTTTCGATCTTTTACATGATTCATCTTTAAAATCTCATAACTTACATTACTATCTCTAAATATTCAACTTCTATATAAATTCTCGAATCAGAGCTGATCCTGAGGCCAACCAAAACAAGCACGAGCTTGCGGCCTTATTTTCAAAATGTTATTTTAAGAACTGATCCATCTCTTTTATTTTGCGGTCTTTAAAATCTCAGGGCCGGTTCTGTCTCTAGTTTTCGATCTTTTACATGATTGAATCATTGTGTGATACTTTGGTTTATTACAGGTGGTTGCAGAAACTGAAAGTGAAGGTACAGAGACATTATCTAAACCATTAGTTACAGACCAAAGTGATGGGATTAAGCAAGATTGAAGCTTTTGTTAGCTTTTGTGGATATGTTTTGGAGATTTTATGGTAATTTTCTGTTGAAAAAATCATGTGTAACCAATAACTTCATTTTTAAAAAATATGGTTTTTTGTTCCATAAATTTGTAATTGTGTTTTTAGTTACATTGTAAGTTGGATTAAACACTAAAGTTACCTAATTTTAGAATTTAGTTAGCATAATTTATATAATCATAGTTGTTCCGACCACGTGTACAAAACCATCACAGTTACGCTAACAATTAAGATAAAATTTTAAAAATGTGAAATTAAAAATCATTTTAAACTTTATAAGATCGAGAAAATATAAATATCGTTAAACCGTACTTTATATATTTTCTATTTCGATTTAACTTTTTAAGATCCTCTCTTTTTCTCTATCTCCGCCTCTCGCAATTTTCCGATATTGATCGCCGGGAAAATTTTCGCTGTTCATTTCTTCGATCAATCTGACTCTTCGTTTCCTCAGATCTCGTAGAGCATACTTGTATCTATCGATTAGGCTGATACAGAGGAGGATTCATAGTGGAAGGTTTTTGTTGGAAAGCATTTTCGAATCTGAATACTCAGAGATTCAATTCATCTTTGATCGATTTGAGTTCTCTTTGTGATAATCTAGCTCGGAAATTTTCTAGGGATTGAACAAAGGAAACAACTAGGGTTCTTGTAAGGTTTGTTTTAGTGCATTAGCCATGTTTAAGAAGATTATGAAAGGGGCAAATAAAAAGCTCTCTAGAAATGAATCGAATGATTCATCTATGTATGGTTTTGATCCACCGAATAGGTCAGGTTTTGGTTCCAATGTGATTGTAAATCACTCATCTCTTGGTGCACCCCTTCCTTCTTCTCCAGGTTCAATGGCAGCGACCTCACAACCACCTCCTATGTATTCAGTCGAGCCTCTTCCTTTGTTTAGAGATGTATCTGTCTCCGATCGTCAATCTTTGTTCTTAAGGAAACTACAGATTTGTTGTTTCCAATTTGATTTTACAGATACATTGAAGAATGCTAGAGAGAAAGAGATTAAGAGACAAACCTTATTGGAGCTAGTTGATTTTATACAGTCCGGATCAGGAAAGCTTACTGAAGCTTGTCAAGAAGAAATGGTGAAGATGATATCTGTCAATATATTCCGATGTCTTCCTCCAGCTTCACATGAAAATACAGGTCAAGAGCCTGCAGATCTTGAAGAAGAAGAGCCTTATTTGGAACCATCTTGGCCACATTTACAGATAGTTTATGAGTTACTGATAAGATACATTGTTCCTGCTGATACAGATACAAAGATTGCGAAACGGTATATTAACAATTCTTTTGTAATGAAGTTGCTTGAATTGTTTGAAACTGAAGATCCAAGAGAAAGAGATTACTTGAAAACGATTCTTCATAGGATTTATGGGAAGTTTATGGTCCACAGGCCCTTTATAAGGAAAGCAATGAACCAGATATTCTATAGGTTTATTTATGAAACAGAGAGACATAGCGGAATTGGAGAGCTTTTGGAGATTCTTGGTAGTATTATAAATGGGTTTGCTTTACCAATGAAGGAGGAGCACAAGCTCTTTTTGATCAGAGCGTTGATACCGCTACATAAGCCAAAACCAATTGCTATGTATCATCAGCAATTATCTTACTGCATTGTTCAGTTTGTGGAGAAAGATTATAAGCTTGCTGTTATAGTGATCAAAGGATTGTTAAAGTATTGGCCTATGACAAACTGTACAAAAGAGGTTCTTTTCTTAAGTGAACTTGAAGAAGTTCTTGAGTCAACACAACCTGTTGAGTTCCAACGCTGTATAGTCCCTCTGTTTCAACAGATTGCTCGCTGCCTCAGTAGCTCTAATTTTCAGGTTAGTAGTCTCTTATGAGTTGGTTTCTCTTATCAATCTGTTCAATGAAGATTCTCATTTATGCACACTAACCTCTAAATTGTGGAAATTTTGGTATTTTGTTTCTCTATGCCATTTCACAATTTCGCATAGGGCTAGGCATTTCGGTTTATTCGGTTATTTCGGTTTAATTAGGCAACTTTTTATTTTTAGTTCGGTTTTCGGTTCTGTTCGGTTCGGCAACAATTTTGTTTTACACTATATTAACCGAATCCCCGAACCGAACTGAACTAGCTAAAATTAACTGGATAAACGGAAATTAACCGAAAAAAATAAATCGCAAAATAAACTGAAAACTAGCCAAAATTTAACCAAAATTAAGTTTTTCGAACCAAATAAACCGAACTATAAAAATGAAAAACCGAACTTTTATTCGGTTCAATTCGGCACCAAAAAAAAACCCGAATAAATTGAAAACCGAATACATTGAACCGAAAAACTGAAAATAAACCGGAAACTATCCAAAATTTAACCGAAATTAAGTTTTTCGAACCGAATAAACCGAACTATAAAATGAAAAACTGAACCGAACTTTCACTTTGTTCAATTCGGCACTAAAAAAAAACCGAACCGAATGTCCACTATATTGAGACTCCTAAGAGTCTATCTCTGATGATGAGGTTAATCTCATTGAGTTATTATTACAATTTGCTAATTGAATTCTTTGATTCTTATGTTAATCTATAGCTTCACTCGTTGATTCGGCACAATTTCGATACAAATCCCTCACGCTTTAATGTCAATATATACAATGTAGGTTGCAGAACGATCTCTATTCTTATGGAACAACGAGCACATAGTGAGTCTAATAGCTCAAAACCGAGGTGTGATCCTTCCAATTATATTTGCTTCATTAGAGAAAAACACAGTCTCTCATTGGAACCAAGCAGTTCATGGACTAAGTGCAAACATAAAAAGAATGTTCATGGAAATGGATCCTGAACTCTTTGAAGAATGTCAATTACAGTATGAAGAGAAAGAAGCTAAATCAAAAGAAGTTGAAGAACAAAGGTTAAGTAGATGGAAGAGATTAGATGAAGCAGTTGAAGAAAGAGAAAGACTTGATCACTAATTAGTAAGAAAAAAAAACACTAAATTAAGTAAGAATATATATTCTTTCTTTTATTTTTCATGTATTTGAAGTTATTATTTTCATTTCTCCTTTTTTTTATAACTTTGGGGGTTTAAACATTTTAGTAAGTAGTTTCTTTTTCCTTTGTTTCTAATCTTTTGTAGTGATGAATTATTGTTTTTTATATGAATGAAATTCACAAAACAATAGGAATATAAATGGAATAATCTTGATTAAGCTTAGACTATATTAATTTAAGTTTGTTTTATGGTGTAGCATAAAAGTTATTTGATTTTGTTTGTAAACTCTAATCATCTTATTTAGATAATTATTTTGGAAGTCTTAGAGCATCCCCAACCTTATTTTTATTAGAGTAAAACTCCATTTTATAGTGAAATTTTTTTCAATCCAAACTCTATTTTTATTTAAAATATAATTATTGTTTTTTCACTATAAATAGAATAACTCTAATCTCCACTCCATTTTATAGTGAAACTATTTTAACTACAAACTGGTTTTTCAATTGTTATATCTTTTGATATTTTAATAATTAATTTAATATTTTATTTTTAATTATAAAAATAAAATAACAACCAATAATTTAATAGATATACTAAACAAAATAATTTAAACTTAGAAATACACAATAAGCAACGACATAAAACATCATTTCAAAATGCATTAATTGCTCATTTGTTAGAAAAATTCACTAATAAAATAATGGGTCGNCCCCCCCCCCCCCCCCTCTCTACTAATGCTATTCCTCACTTGTCCACACAAACACATCAAGAAAAAGTTTACTCTTCAATATGTCTCACATACTTTATCATAATTAACCAGAAATTTGCGTTTTAGCTAATTGTGTTTGTGTTGAATTCGGGTTTTAAGCAATGTCCAGTTTCGAATTCGATTGAAGAAAATTGATCTGATTGATAAAATTTTGACCCAATTTGGTTTCAGAATCCCACTGTTTGACATTAAGCTCATACCCAAATTTAAACCCGATTTGGTTAGAGATTTTGATATGTGGATAAGCTAAATGTCAAATTTCGGGATTCTGAAACCAAATCGAGAAAAAATTTCTATATGTCGAGTCAAATTTTGGGATTATGAAACAAACTCAAACAAAAAAAACGTGAATGTGGCGATGAATTGAAGACAAAAACCCTCTAATGTTTTTTTTTATAACGAATCAATTTGCTACTTCATAACTAGAAAGAAAAAAGGTATTAGTTGATAAAAAAAAAACAATTGATGATTAAAAAAGTATATGCTTTGCTTAGGGTAAGTAGTGAAGCTAAGCTAGTTGGCAAGTAATGGCTTCTTTTGGCGGCCAAGCAATTCTCTCTTTCACACACACATCTATTCCTCAATGCCAAGATTTTTTATTTTATTCCACCAAAATAATATAACTATTCTAATGAAATTGTCATACTAGCTTCACAATGCACTCAAAAATATTCTTCTTACTAATCTTTTATACTCCATTTATTAACATGTTAGCTAGAAATAATCATAGATGACAACTAACATATACATTTTGTAAGAGTAAAAGTTGGATATCAAAACTCCTCATTTACAAAAACAACTAATTTAATGGTTTTTAGTTCTATTTTTTTTTATTAATCATAATTTGAATTAGATAATTTATTATGTGAATGTAAATTATTTTTGTGTTAAATTTGGATTACTAAACCAATGTATATTATTGTTCATATATTAAAAGTGACAAAAACACTCACTTTTTCCGTTTATTGAAATATATTAAACCATAGTGAAATATATTGTCCACATCCGATCTTTAACCCAAACAGAGCAAGCATGCGCTTGCGGTCCTTTTTCAATTTAAAAATTTTAGTTAAGAAAACGGCTCATTTGTTGAAAATGTACAAATTTGACATATTTTAGTTAAAAAAAACGGTTCATTTGTTGAAAAATGTACAAATTTGACATATTTTTCCATTGTAGATTGCGACCTTTAAAAAATTTTAAAATCTCAAAACCGGCCATGATATTGTCTACAAATTTTGGCTAAATAAACCCAAAATCATTGTCCAACATACTAGAAGTCAAAATAAGATACTAAAACAAAACAAACTAAGAAAAAACTAAATCGGCAAAGATCTATCAATGCTCAAAAACAAACTTCAGCTTCCGCGACAAAAAACACTCAACGTTATTCGAATTATCTAAAACAAAATATTTGCAAACAAA
The DNA here is from genome assembly GCA_900406425.1 of Iberis pinnata. Classification (NCBI taxonomy): domain Eukaryota; kingdom Viridiplantae; phylum Streptophyta; class Magnoliopsida; order Brassicales; family Brassicaceae; genus Iberis; species Iberis pinnata. The sequence goes on along the minus strand of OVBE01000054.1, from coordinate 47,514 downwards.
TGTTTGTTTGAAATTTATAGCTAACTGCCATTGAGTAAATGGTATTCTACATTTTTTTCAATATAGAATAAAGTAATTGTCCAAAATCGAAATCTAGTAAAAGAAAATCATTTGACTAAGGTTATTTCATCTTCTATAAACTTTTATAGTATTGTCTCTGACAGAAAAAAAAAAAATATTTTTATTTAGGAAACTAAGATAAGAGAGGTTACTTCACCGAATACATATTATTAGCTAATCACAAGACTAATAATGGTTTGATCAAATAATTGGGTGACCAACAAAAAAAAAATCAAGGCATCTTATAAAGAGGCGCAAACATAGGAGTAATATTATATTATATAGTTATAATTTATTTATAACTATATAATTATAAGTAGGATCATGAATTCATAATTGTGTGTTGTGTAATTGTGGGTTGGCTCAACTGCACATGAACTGCTCGACCCCAAAATTCGATTGCCTTTTACTTTCCAATTAATTAAACTTAATTAATTAATCAGCTAGTTAAGTTCAGTGTACATAAATCCACAATGATTATTATTAGTATTCAAAAACAAAAATAAAATAAAAGTAGATGTATTTAATAAGTTAATAACTTCCATATCATAATTGACAAATTAAAATGTATTTTGTTGTAGTGGTTGATTTAAGTTTGTAGAAACTTTTACTATGCATACCAAAAATATAAACTTAGAATGCATGACATATATAAAATATGAACGGTCGTCGTCTAGTGATTATCACACTAAACGAGGAGTCGTCATGTTGGTCCATATTAAGGATCGGTTTTCTATGAGTGTGGAATTGTGAAATCATTTTTTTTTTGCCAACTGAAGATGGTGTCACGTAGTAGGTCCATTAGAAAATCCGGTGAGTGAACTCAGGACCGGCCCTGAGATTTTAGGGGCTTAAAAAAAAATTAAAAAAGTTAAAAGCTGGTATTTTATCTTATTGTTTTTGGGGCTATAAAATCAGACACACATATATATATATATATATATATATATATATATATATATAGAATTTTAAGTTTTAGGGGCTATCAACTATGAAGATGAGCTTATAAAATACGGAGACCGTAGGCGAATGTTTCATCCAGTTTTACCCAAGATGAACTACTCGACGGTATCACGCTCATCCTGAAAGAGATTAAAGATCTAGAACCTCAACTCTTCCTAATTTTTAAAAAGACATATAGAAAATATATATTCCAATTAATTTCTTTCTATATATAATACATCACACTTTGTCATTTGTCAAGTGGTGTAAATTTCATTTCATAATTCTTTTTCCAAAATGTGCACTCAAATTACAGTTCTGACACTGAATCCACATTTTGTTAATTTTTAAACCATAATTTAAAATAAAAATAATAATTCGATTTTGCATAAATTCTTAAAACTAATACTACTATATGAAAAGTTGCAAAATTTCGATTTAAAAACCGACGATCTACGAAAAAAAAATATAAATACCAACTACATTTTACGACTAAAAACCGACCACATGATATATACTCACGAATTTTCCAACCAATTTTCGAATATTTGTAAAATTAATCGAAATATAGTCTTTTTTGACTAAAATTTAGTCAAAAAATGGTCATCGGTATTTTATTTAAATATACTTACAAAGTAATTAAATGCAATTGCCACAGTGAAAAAGTAGTCCTTGATTGACCAATTCCTCTACCCCGCTTCTTCCCCGAGGTATTTCTTACTTCTGCTCATAAGGCTTTCAGGCAGATATGCTCTTCAAACACTTAAACCCGCTTTGATCACATCTATACAAATAGAAGCAAGTCGTCAATTTCTCACAAGAGTATACTCATTTCCGCAACCAAATGGATTTTTCAATAAATAAAAAAATTAATATGATCCATAAAACAAGCAAAAAAAAAAAGCTAACAAATTTTTTTTTTAATAATTGAAATAAGAAAAAAAAAAAAAAAACAAGTGGTTCCAGGCTTGCAAACCAAAACTTCCAGAAAGGAATCCTTCACCAAAAAGTTATTTGTGTGTTTGCTTCTTTTCTCATCTTTTCTGTTACCTGTCTCTCTAAATAATACTATATATTATATTATATACCAAAGTATTAATTTAAACAAAATACATTCACAACTATATATATATATTTATACTCAAAAACATATAAACCAAAACCCACCAAACACTTCTCTTCTCTCTTCTCTCTCTTTCTCTCTTGTGTTCTTAAAATTATGACAAATTCTCAAGAAGAAGATCATCATCATATTCTTCTTATTAAAGGTAAACGCACAAAACGACAGCGTTCTGCGTCTCCTCTTATAAACATTAGCGTTTGTAGCGGTGAAAAATCATCATTAGAGACAAGTGATGAAGATGAAGACATGGCAAATTGTCTTATGTTATTATCTCAAGGTCATAATGATGATTTCTTGAGTCACAAGAAACCTTTAGGGTTAGGTCAAGATTGTGTTTATCAATGTAAAACTTGTGATAAAAGTTTTCATTCGTTTCAAGCTTTAGGTGGTCATAGAGCTAGTCATAAAAAACCTAGAATTGATCAAGAGAAGACATCAATGGAAGCTAGGGTTGTAGGAAGCTTTCTTTCATTACAAGTAACTAGTAAGAAAACACATGAATGTTCAATTTGTAAAGCTGAGTTTACTTCAGGACAAGCTTTAGGTGGTCATATGAGAAGACATAGAGGTTTAACACTAAACGCAAACGCAAACGCAAACGCAAACGCAAAAAGGTCAAAAAACTTGATTGAATTAGATCTTAATCTACCAGCACCTCTTGAAGATCATCAATTTGTGTTTGTATCATCAAAAGATCAAATTCTTCACTTTGCAACAACTTCTAATTCTTTGATTGATTGTCATCATTAAATTTTAAAGTAGTTTCATTGTAATTACTACTTTTTTATTATTATTACATTTGACATGTTTAATCATTTTATTCATTTAACATTTCTTTTATATATGATTAATTTGTTCTATAATATATTGATTCTTGTAATTTGATATTTGATTGAATTTAACGTCAAAAATTTGACTTATATTCATTGCTTTATAATTTATTTAGCACATCTTTATAATTCTTAACCATTTCTATAATGTAATTATGTATAATTACAAATAAAATCTATCTATTTAACTAACATCACTTTCTCATAATTGAGCATTTAACTTAGATTTTACTATTATTGACATCTTTATATCAACAATTTTATCGATAATATTCGAACTATAACTAATTTTATAACGAAAAATAACACATTTTATGAAATCGAACTTCGATAAAAAAAGTTTAAAAATGGAAATATCTATTTAACTAACATCATTTTCTCATAATTTAGCACTTAACTTAGATTTTACCATTGCCGACATTCTTTTTATTAACAATTTTATCGATAATATTCGATCTATAACTGATTCTATAATGTAGAATAACGCAATTATCTGAAATCGAACTCTAATAAAAATATACAAAAATAGATTTTAATCATTCGATTAAGAATATTTATCTATGATTTAGTTCATTTTTGATAACTAAAATTGATAAATGTGGAAATAATATAATAAAAATAAAAATGAAGTAATACTTAACTTAAGGAGAATGATAAAAGATTCTCAAGAGAGGTTCCTTGGAGAGTGGAAGAAGCATGTGACGATGACTTTCCCATAAAGTCACTTCGTTTGTTAGCCGCCGTTAACCCCCTTTCATNCCCCTTCCTTTTTTTTTTTTTTTTTTTTTTTTGAGTTTTAATTTTATATTTTTATTTTTATGATTAGGATGACATTTCTAAACTTTAGGCTGCCGAGCACATGGTGGTCTAATGGCAAAACCCTAGCAGTGGCTCAGGCACCCTTGTGCATGTTCGCGGGTTCGAGCCCTGATGGACACTAACCTTAACTACTAACTTTGTGACAAAAGAAAAAAAAACTTTAGGTTCATACGTTTTCTAGAATTGAACTAAGTCATTTATATTCTTTTGTTAACATATATTAAATCTATGACCTACAAGATATTAGGTTTTGGATAACTAAGAAGTTTAACTATACTTTTAAAACAAGGTTCTATATAATTTAAAATTCTAATTAATGTATCTGAAATATGCGTTTTTTACCAAGGGACTTTGGTTATAGTGGTTGAGGCATTCTAAGGAGTGTTCAAAGTCACTAGTTTGAATCCTTTGGAAGGAGTGATTTACGCTTTAAACAAGTATTATCAATGGCTGGTTTCGTGCAACGAAAGAGACTATGAGCCAAAGGTCCGAAACTTCCAAGGTTTATAAAAAAAGAAGTGATTTTTAAAAAAAATATGTTTTCGATTATTTTAAAACTTAACTATATTTTAAAAATTAAGTAGTCATGGTCTATTGGTTACCATATTTGAGGAGGAATCGTTTTTTTGGTCTACGTCAATGATCAATTCTTCTTGAGTGCGCAATTACAAAATCATATTTTCTTGGCCAATCGAAGATGATGTTATGCTTTATGCTCATTAAAAAATTCGCTGAATGGGCTATTCGATGGTATCTCGCCCTAAAAATAAATTAAGGGTCTCAACCCCCAACTCTTCTTAACTTAAAAAAAAAACATACTTTTAAGTCAAGGTTCAAATTATATAAATAAAGACTCTTTTCAATGTATACCAAATATGTGAAATCCAAAATTATGTCTTTGATAATTTAGGAACTTTTAGCTATAGGTTAACTTGTTATTAGTTTTTACATATTCTTATGATTAATACATCGTTTCTTTAAACAAAAAAAAAGAGCTAATACTATGTTATATATATTTATTTTTTTGACAACGCTAATACTATGCTATATATGTATCATTTATGGTAATGTTATCTTCATGTTGATTATTGTCTTTATTCTTTATATAGTCTACGATGACTCATCTATTTTTCTGTTTTGGTAACTTGAGATTGATTAAAAAAAGTGGTGTTGCAATATCACATATATTTAGTAATCGGTTTAACTCTCTAATGTATCATTGTGTCTAGAAATTTTTCGGAAAAAAGTTAGTGAGGTTTTCTTTTATAATTATTACATTTATAATCTACCTATTCACATGGTAATTATTGAAATAAATCAGAACAAACATGAGTTTGCATTCTATTTTTTATTTTTGAATTTTTTTAGTTTATGAATCGGTCCATTTTTAAAATTTTAGTTAAAGAACCGACCTATTTTTCATTTTAGAATGCGGTTTTTAAAATTTGCTATCCATAAGACACAACCTCAAGTCTAGGAAGTGTAATTTAACTACTAAAAGAAAGATAACGTTATCTATAAAATAAAATAAAAGATAATGTTCTTCTATAATATATGTATCTTGAAAATATAATCTTATACCGTGTTGACATATATTTTACGCAAAGAAGTATGACAAATTCAATGTGTTTGAATTCCTAAGGTGTATTAATGTATGTATGCATGTATATTACATAGTGGGTTATTAAAAACAATGATACATATAGATTTTTTCAACTTAAAATCTTCAACTTACAATGAGTTGATTCATTAGCCCAATATAAAAAAACTATCTTCAAACTTTGGTATAATGAAAAGAAAAACTAAAATAGTAATCACTAAATCATTTTTCCTCTTTAAACTTTCTTTTGTAAATTTAAAATAAATGCTATTAATATATGGATTAAGAAATTGTTTCTAATTTTGTAAAAGTTACCAAATAAATATAATATGATAATGATCAAATTATCGCAAATGAGCCAGTGGCCCAATGATAGTCACCTCTGTATCTAATTCATCAACTAGTGTTCGAACCTTGCCGCTCTTAGTTGAGAGAGAAACTACTTAGAAACTAGACTATGACGAAAAAAATCAAATTATCTAATCAGTCAAAAATTATATCATTCTTTAGATTTATTAAATAAATAAAAAAATATGAATGACTTTATTCGAGCAAAGATTATCTACTTAGTGTGGATTTTTATCTTCTCTTTGTGAGATTATATATTCTCCTGAATGGATTTATTGTATATTTATAGATTTGTATCGTTTCTAATCTAATATAATATATTGACGACAAAAAAATATTAGGCAAAGATTAATTTTTTATATATTTCAAACTCTTTCTAACCATTTTTTTTATTTTTGTTTTAAAAGTGGAGTTGTGTGGAAGCATGCCACATGTAAGCAGAGGCAAGTGGGATGATTGGATACTTTGCTGGATTACAAAAGCAACTTATTTCACCCACTCATTATTTGACAGCTCACCTTATTTCTGCTGTTCTACAGTATACTTATCGCACCTGATCATAACGAANTTCTTTTTTTTTTTTTTTTGTCTTTCCCTTAATTGACCTCCAACTTTCTTAAACCTCATATTATCACCCTGAATGTTTTTTTTACATCCTCCACTCATAGATACTTGAGATTTCGTGCCATTAAACCTATAGAAAATTAATTAGAATAAACATAATTAATCATCTTTGTTATATTATAATTTAAATATTCAAATTTAATTATTTTTTATGAGATCTAGCGAATTTAAGATATTGAACTAGTTCATCATAATAATATAAATAAATTACTCTTTTCGTTCTATTCCGTTCTATTGTATAAGATGTTCAAGAAAATTATTTATGTTTTAAAATATAAAACGTATTCTTATTTCTATATATATTTTAAAACTATTAAATACTTCACATCCAATAATAAAATGTTAGATTTTCATTGATTGGTCAAAGTGATTTTAATGTACAATATTTAAATATTTTAAATGATTATAAATTTTAATATGCGCGTTTTGAACCAAACATCTTATATTATGGAGTATATGAAGTATTAAATATGATATGCTTTGGTGGTAATGGAACTTCACCTCGAATGCCCGTCATCATAGGTTTGATTTTCGGCCACTACGTATTTGCTTCAGCAAATAATGCGTCGCAATTTTTTGGGAGCCGATATATAAAACGCCATTTGGCTAATACATAGCTAGTTTAGACCATTTTGGTGGATGATAGACTGATAAGAAATCCGAGTTATATAAATAACTATTAAATATGTTTAAGTTTTAACTATCAGTAAATAGGTGTAGATAGATATGACTTTTATTTATTTATCAAGCTTATTTTAATATAATATAACATATGTGATTTAATTTGATTTCACTTCAAGTTTTTTTTTACAAAACTTTGAAGTAAAGTTATAATCAGTTTTCTTTTAATTCAAATAGAGTTTCAAATTCAAAAACATTATAAAATGTTTTCGGCTAAAGCCAAATCAGAACATGTTTAATGAAATTACATAAGTTAATGTGTTAAATCAGATACTAGATAGTAATGGGGCTAAATTAGAAAGAATCAAAAGTTTCGGGGTTTTAAAACAATTATAAACAAAACAAAATTATTATTGAGAAGCTATCAACCTCTTCTTCTTCTTCAGCAGCATTTTGGAAGCATTCCATTAAGCTTTTTCTCTCTTTTTCGCTGTCTTCTGAAACTTTTCAATCTCCATCGGAATAATAAACGAAGAAGAAGAGATTCTCCGGTGAAGGAAAAAGCAGAGCTTCGTTTAAAGCTTTTTGCTAAGAAGCAAAGTGAGTTTTTCTTCTTCTCTAAAATCTTCAACGATGGCGGTTGCGCCGGCAAGAGCTCGTTCCGATTATGATTACCTCGTCAAGCTCCTTCTAATCGGAGATAGTGGTAAACTTCTTCGTCAATTTCTATTTCCGCTATTTCGTATCTGTTTTTCGATCTTAATTAGGGTTTTATGAATTTGACTTAAGTCTTATGTCAATTAAACAAAGGAGAAATTGTGGAAATCTCTGTTGAGTTCGTTGTTTGTTGATTTGAGCTTTCAGGTGTGGGGAAAAGTTGCTTGTTACTACGATTCTCAGATGATACTTTCACTACAAGTTTCATTACTACTATTGGGTAATTTCTTCTTCAAATTGATGTTTTTCTAAATGTATATCCTAAGATTTGAGTGTTTATCTTTCAGAATTGACTTCAAGATAAGAACTATTGAACTTGATGGTAAGCGTATCAAATTGCAGATTTGGGATACAGCTGGTCAAGAACGTTTTAGAACTATAACTACTGGTAAATGAACAATCTTTTGTAAAGAATGAAGATTCTTCTATAGACTAATGCTTCTACTTGCATCCTTTGATTGATTCTTGAGTCTTGTCTTGTTGATAACTTGTGTGTTTGTTTCCATGATTCAAGAAGTATAAAGACAATTCATCTGTTTCCTTTTGTTTTCATGATCACATTTTCTTGAAGCGTTTTTGTTTCGTTTTCGAATGAAGATTCTTCTATAGACTAATGCTTCTACTTGTCTACTTACATTGATTCTTGAGTCTTGTCTTGTTGATAACTTGTGTGTTTGTTTCCTTACTTCAAGAAGTATAAAGACAATTCATCTGTTTCCTTTTGTTTTCATGATCACATATTCTTGAAGCGTTTTGTTTCGTTTTGAATGAAGATTCTTCTATAGACTAATGCTTCTACTTGTCTACTTAGATTGATTCTTAAATCTCGTCTTGTTGATAACTTGTGTGTTTGTTTCCTTACTTCAAGAAGTATAAAGACAATTCATCTGTTTCCTTTTGTTTTCATGATCACATTTTCTTGAAGCGTTTTGTTTCGTTTTGAATGAAGATTCTTCTATAGACTAATGCTTCTAATTTTGCATCCTTTGATTGATTCTTGAGTCTTGTCTTGTTGATAACTTGTGTGTTTGTTTCCTTACTTCAAGAAGTATAAAGACAATTCATCTGTTTCCTTTTGTTTTCATGATCACATTTTCTTGAAGCGTTTTTGTTTCGTTTTCGAATGAAGATTCTTCTATAGACTAATGCTTCTACTTGTCTACTTACATTGATTCTTGAGTCTTGTCTTGTTGATAACTTGTGTGTTTGTTTCCTTACTTCAAGAAGTATAAAGACAATTCATCTGTTTCCTTTTGTTTTCATGATCACATTTTCTTGAAGCGTTTTGTTTCGTTTTGAATGAAGATTATTCTATAGACTAATGCTTCTACTTGCATCCTTTGATTGATTCTTGAGTCTTGTCTTGATGATAACTTGTGTGTTTGTTTACATTTTCTTGAAGCTGTCTTGTTTTGCTTTTTGTAATGCAGCATATTACAGAGGAGCAATGGGTATATTGCTTGTCTATGATGTAACTGATGAGTCATCCTTCAACAGTATGTCTTTGTTTTCGTATTTCAAAGACTATCCGGTTATGGAACTTAGTGTGATTGTTTATGTATAACAGATATTAGGAATTGGATGAAGAACATAGAACAGCATGCTTCTGATAATGTCAACAGAATATTAGTTGGTAATAAAGCTGATATGGATGAAAGCAAAAGGGTAATTTTTGCTTTGTATGCAATATATTACTTTCTTGACTTAAGAGTTTTAATGTATTGATGTATGATGATCTTCTTCTTCCTTAGGCTATACCAACAGCTAAAGGCCAAGCATTAGCTGATGAGTATGGAATCAAATTCTTTGAGACGGTGAGCTAGATATAGGTCCTTTTCATTGTTATATCCATAAGATTACTGATGTGATTGAAACGATTACAGAGTGCGAAAACAAACCTTAATGTCGAATCAGTTTTCCTTTCCATTGCTAAAGACATAAAACAAAGATTGACAGAAACCGATACCAAAGCAGAGGTATGAACAACACTTATATTATTACTATACTGACTAGTTGAGTAATAAACAATTGTATTGTTCTTGTTGCTTTGTAGCCTCAAGCTATCAAGATCACTAAACAAGATACAGCTTCAGCTTCTTCTACAACTGAGAAATCAGCTTGTTGTAGTTACGTTTAGGAGAGTAAGATCGCTCTTTTTATCGCGTGCACTTGTTTTTTAAAAATCTCTTAGCCATCTATTTCATCTCCTACGTCTCAATTTAGAGATTGTTCTTATGTTGTTACTTAGGGAATCTTATTGATGGTTAGTGAATCTTTATGTCTAATTCAGTACATTGTCTCCTTGATATGGAGAACTATGTTTGTCTTAAAATACACTATGTAATGACTTTGAATTTATGATAAATCAATTGTTGTAGTGTGTATGATACTGACTTAACAGGGCTGAGCATTTTACCCGAACGTGAACCGAACTGAAAAATCCGGAACCAAAACCGAACAGTATTTGCAAATAACCCGAACGGTTTTATGATTTTTTAGTATGGGTACTCGAACCGAACCGAAAAATCTAGAACCAAAACCGAACCGTATTTTCAATTAACCCGAACTATTTTATAATTTTTTTAGTATGGGTACTCGAACCGAAACCCGAATGGGTATCTAAAAACTCAAATGCATTTGTATATATAAGTAATTTTATCACGTAATTCGGATTTTGGATTATATTTCATGTTTTTTTTGTTTGGGTCATTCAGGTAATTTGGATTTTTTTTGTAATTTCAGATCTAAACGGGTAATTTGTGTAAAAATAACCGTTTTTAACCGGACCCGAATTTGTTTGGCTCCATATTAGTTCTTTATAAAATTATCCGGACCGATCCGACATGAAGTATACCCGAACCAAATTGACTCGAACTTTTAATAGTTCCTAAATGGGTTCTAATCAATACTACCCAAATTATCCGAAACTCGAATTACTCAACCCGCACCTATCCAAATACCCGAACGCCCAGCCGCCTCAGATGCTAATGGAGTTTGAAGATGTTATTACAAATCTTATTTTCAGAAAGCAAAACGTAGAAGAACACAAAGGAATTCAGCAAATTTACAGAGAAAGCTATTAAAACATTTATGTTTCTACACACAAAAGAGAGAAAGTAGAATAAGATTCAGCTTTCAAGAGCTGCAACATCCAGCTTGAGGAGGATTCTTAGGTTCTGGTTTCTGCTTCAAGATGTTTCTCTTCACAGCACTTGATCCTTCTTCCATTAAACTAGGTACCTCCATTATCTGTTTTAAACCACAAATCAATCTCTCTTCTATACATCTATAAACACAGTCCTTAAAGATCTTACCTTTAAAGCCAATTCCTCAAAACATTGCTCAACATTTCGCCGAGTTTTAGCACTACATTCAAGAAACATACACTTGAGTTCTTTAGCTAAAGCAATCCCTTCTTCTCTACTAACTCCTCTCTCAGATTCCTGTAATCAAATCATACACATTCATCAAGACCAAACACTACTTTTGAGTCACCAAACTATGTTTTGGAAACTTACTTTATCAACTTTGTTACCAACAAGCATTGTAACACATTCTTGATTTGTAGAATAAAGCTCAATCTCTTTACCCCAAACATCAACTAAGTTTGTAAATGTCTCTCTTTTTGTCACATCATAAACTACATTTAAATAACAACCATTAACAATAGAGAGAATAGTCTCTTGTCATTGATTTGGATGTTACCAAGAATGATTCCTTGTGCTCCTCTGTAATAAGAGCTTGTCAATGTCCTAAACCTTTCTTGTCCAGCTACAATTACAATATATTATAAGAATCTTTTAAGAAGTTAAAAAGCTTTTCTTTTAATCTCATTACCTGTATCCCAGATTGTAAGTTTCAATCTTTTGTCTCCTATTGTCAATTGTTTGATCTTGAAATCAACACCTATGAAATCAACAATGTTGTACAATTTGGATCCAACATAAACCAAGAAACATAACTTTAGATGATTAGACATAAAAAAAGTATCTAACTTTAGTAAAATCATCAAGAAACCAAAACTGATTCAGTGAGAATACAATCAAAATTTTGAAGCTTTTCATTAAAACAGAGATTCTCTAAAGCAAAATCAGATCAAAGTTTGAAGCTTTTTTCTCACTATAAAGGAGAAAACTTTATTACCAATAGTAGGAGCAAGATCTTCAACAGAGTTTGAAATGAAACTCACAAGTAAACTACTTTTACCAACACCTGAATCACCAATTAACAAGATCTTAAATGATAGATCATGTCCAGAAGAAGATCCCATTTTTTTTCGATTTGCTTAACCCTTTCAAGATCTGTAACTATGAAGAAAAGAGAAAACTAGAAACCCATTTGAGATCAAATCAAGATTTTTCCTCTAATTAAACAACTAAAGATGAAATTATGAATCTATGTAGCTCTGTGTGTAGTAATGATGTTGATGATGATGATGCTTTGATAATTATGTATATGTACTTTATAACTAGCAAATAGCAATCGAATTAAAGGGAGATTTTTTTTTTTATATATATATTTTTTTTGTTGGCCCGTTTATGTTTCAAAGGAATCAAAAAGATTTTAATAATAAGAAAAGAAATGTGATGAAGAAATTGGAAATTTTATTCTTGGGGAGAAGACAAGTCACTTCATCTTCAATTCTTCATAGTAACGTTTGTTCTTTGCTTCATATTAAAACGTCTTTGTTTGATTTATAACGTATGTTACTATTTTATCTAAAAAAAAAATATATTTTGGAAGCTTAAAATAAAATATAAAAAATAAAACTAATATTTTGTTTATTTGTTGTTTGGGTTATAATTTTTTCAAAAACAAATATATATATATAGAAGCTGACTTATAAAATATGAAAGTTCTAAACTAATGTTTCATTTGGATACGCTTAAGATCAGTTTGTGTATGTTTAGCGTTTTAAAATCGGGGTTTGCGATTTTTTTTATAGATATTAATAGGAAAAGTTTGTAGGAAACATTCAACCATTAAATATTATTTAGATGTTAAACCTTAAAAGATATGCAATCAAGAAATAATAGATGGTTAATTTTTTTTTATGATATGTAGTTTGTGATAGTATTATCTCTAGTTAACAAGAATCAAATTTCGCAAAATATAACTTTTTATTGTATGTTTTGTACTTATAAAGTCATATCACTACAATAATTATAAATTATTCTGACCAGTAATTTAGTCAGAAAGTATAAGGAAAATGTGACTATCAATAACGTTCTAACTAAACGAAGGAATATGTGATCGTAAAATGCATGTTAGTCGGGTTTTTTGTGAGTCATACAATATTTATATCAAGAAGATGGATCTACTTATTCAGATTGCTCATATTGACAATTTAATTTTAAAATGGTTTGTAAATTCATATAATACTTTTATGTAATCCATAATGAAATGTGTTTTGATGAATATATATATATATATAGTTTTCTAAAATAATAATTCAATTAAAATCGGTTGTTATTCTAGGAAAAAGTGTGAAAGGAATATTCAAGAAATTTAGAATTATAAATTTTCTATATATAATAGGAGAGTGGTGTCCAAAGTTTAGGAACAGAATGAGTAACGGTAAAGCTATAAAAGCAAAAGATACCTTAGGAACATCATATATCTCTCAACTAAAATATGAACCTATCTATCCATAAATCAAGAATATTAAATTCTACCACCAACAAGTTTAGAATTTATATGTTTATATTATCACTAATGTGTATTCCAAAGCTTGATCTTTTGGGTCTAAAAATAAACATGACCATGTTCAAGACTGACTCAAAAATATTATGGACCCCAGGAGAAACACAATTTTCGGATTTCTTATTTTTAATTTATATAAAAAAATTTGAGTAACACTACTAAAAGTTTATGTATTAGATTTCGACTTTAAATTTTTTATTCGAAAATCTTTTAAAAAATTATATATCTAACTTTGTATAAATTTATAAAAAGTAAACCCCTAAATCAATAGAGCACGGGTCCGGGATCCAGAACGATCGCATTCCCCGCCCCCTATATGAACTGGCTCTGACTATGCTACTTTTTCATCTATTTATCTCTCTTCATGCAAAACTTTGGTTTCTATCAAAACATATAAATAAAAAAAAGTTGAATATCATCTAAATTTGGTTTTTTATTGTAATTAATTATCCCATTATAAAGAAGGTTTCATCTATGTAAATTCAAAACGAGACATAGTTTGTTTGTTTGTGTGAATTTGGTGTTATTTCAATTTATGAGAGGACATAACTATTTGGTCGAAAATGACCGAACAAAGTGCCAAGTTGGGTAGAGATCTTCTAAGCAACAATCCTCACATGCTAACAAAAAATATAAAAGATCCCATATATTATTTTCCTATAATTATATTTGGAGTGTTTCATATGTTATACATATAAGTATAACATGTATCTCGACATTTCAAAAGAAAGAAAAAAAAAAGTTGCTGTTGGGAAAATACACCTAGTATTCTTTGTGAGATCAAAATAGAATTTAGACAATTAAGAGATTTACGAAGAAGACTCTTAATATTTAAGAAAAGAATTTATTACAAAGATTTTATTTTAGGAAACTTTCTTTTACAAGTGTTTTCTGTCTTGTTTTGTTTTTTGTTTCTCGATGATTGATTACAAATGAACTAAACACACCTATTTACACTAGTGGAAAGATAGCTACTAGTACTTACATAATCTTCATGAAAAATTATTAGGATTAGGATATATATTTCTATTAGGATTAGGATTTATTTATTAGAATCTATTAGGATTAGGATATATATATTTCTATTAGGATTATGATTTATTTATTAGAACCTTCTTAGAAGATATTCTACTACTATATATATGCTTTCTATGTACTTTCTTTATTCAATTCAATTCAATACAAATTATTTCAAAAATCAAAGCAACAGACTCCGAAACTACATCAAAGTTATGAAAACCTAACGGTAAAGAAAAACTATGACACGCTAAACCATCATCAACTCTATTTCCCTCCCTAAAAACATGTACAAAATTTGACTATTAATTTGTTTTTATATTAAAAATATAATATAGTAATTTAAACATAGAAATATCTTATGATATAAAATTATATAAAACTATTTCATATATTTTTTATATATAATAACTTCAAATAAAAGAAGATTAATATCTTTTGAAAAAATTAATATCGTAAACTTATTCTAATAATTTTAGATTAATATTTATATATTAATTTTAGAATTAATAACAATTATTAACTTATTTTGTATTAGAAAACTTATAAGATAATAATATATATTAATTTTGGGAGGCAAAACAAAAGAGACACCAAACTTGGGACTAATATGCACTAGTGACTAGAAACGTAAAAGATTAACACCACATCAATTAAAACCAGAGCAAACTTAGCAAAGGAGAAGCAATTAAACTCTAAAACTTTAATTCACAACCGAAAAATGACTGAGCTCAGGCGAAGCTAAAGCACAATGATTAGCTGAAATAACCAAAGCAGAAGAAGAACATCACCCATGGAAGAACTCAAACCCTTTAATCGAGAGAGCTAACACCAGTTGAAAACGCACCATACCATGCTTTAATGAAAAAATTAAATAAAAAAAATTGTTAAACCACCGAACCAATCACAAAATGATTTATGACATATTAAATAGTGTATAGTAACGTAAATAATAGATAAGAAAACATATTAGAAGAAGAATAATCGGAAAACACAATGTCACATAATACCACATGGCTTATTATTTTTATTGGATTTCCCGTGGATAGACATAGTACTAAGCAAAAGACACGTAATAACCGGAATAAATTATAACAAATTACCAACCCGGTTCTACAAACCGGTGACAAAAAAATTGATGTTATATTAACAAGAAATTGATCCAAATTAAGTTACAAAATTGTAAAAACACTACTTGCATTTCTCGTACTCGTTAATAGCACCACAAGAGAATCACAAGAATTAGGGCTGTTGATAATTCACATCATATGTTATCAAGGCTGGCCATGAGATTTAAAAAATTTGCAAAGGCCGCAATCTACAACGAAAAAATAGGCCGAAGTTGTATAATTTTCAAAAAAATGGACTGTTTTCTTAACCAAAATTTTTTAAACTAAAAAAAGACCGCAAACTAATGCTTACTCTGCTTGTGCTAAAAAATGGCTCTGTATGTTATAACCATTTAACCGGGCAAGTTTTGTGAGCTCCTTTACAGATACATTCCATCTTGAAAATGGCTCTGTATGTTATAACCATTTAACCGGGCAAGTTTTGCGTCGGTTATCTCATTCAGATAGCTTAAAATAGCAGAGCAAATGAAGCAATCAACAACATAAGAGAAAAGAGCAAACATCCAAATGTCATTAAGTTAAATGATTAGATAGATGGATACTAATAGACTTAGAAGATTACAACAACATAATAAGCTTTCATTCAGTGGGAGAGGGGAGCAAGCCAAGTGTAGTAGTCTGAATAAGCAGGCTCATCAACGACTGGGTGGAGAGTGTTGGAGGCAAGATCGTAGAAACCAAACCCTGTAAATCTTGTTGCATAGTAGATGGAATTAGGTTTAAGTCCAGGATATTCTTTTGCAGAGACACAAAAAGCGTCGCCACCAATGCTTAGGAAAATGCAGAGGTCGCCAATATCTTCAGTGTAGGAATTGATCCTTTGCTCATGGTCTTGTCTAAAGACCACAAAGGTTGTGGGCATTATCTTATAAGCAAGTTTCTGAACCACACATGGTGGCTTCTTAAGAGAGACCTGAAACATACATACATGAGAAAGAGTATATAAACTATATTATATAATAATAATAACCTACAAATTGACATAGCAAAGAAAACTTTGGCTTGAATAAGAGAGACTCGTGATTTCATTCTTGTTGTCTCTCCTCAATCTTCTCACTCTTCAATCTGAAGTGACTAAAACACATATACGACACTGAATAAATTGACAAAGAGTTATCAAAAATTTACCTCTCTTTTTATGACAATTACTATATTTATATTTACCAAAATTTATTTGATATATATTTTATTCTGTTCTCAAATATCTATTAGTCTAAAAATGCTTATAATTATCATATATAAAGGCCCCCAAAAACTGGAAAAGTTTGTAACGTTCAACTTGTTTTTTTTTAAAGTATTTTTTGGGTAAATGATTAATTTTATGTTGGCAAAAAAAAAGAAAGAAGTTTGACTACTTATATTTTGTGGTCTCCATTCAATTTCTTTTATTAACTATGTTGTTTTTATTTATTTATTTATGGTATGGAGTGGGCTTTCCTTTGTTTGGCCCATCTTATTATCAATTGAATCTTCTTTGAATTTTAATAGTGTTTTGGTTTAGAGTTCTTTGATCAGACCGGAACCAAATATCAATTTGTTGGATCTTGTTGCAAACTTATCACTCTTATGCTGTTGATACATCCAAAATTACGAATATGTTGTAACGGAGGAGGTCGATGATAAAGCATTTCGAAAGGAGTTTTGCCTTTGAGTGTCGAGATCGGTGTTCAGTTGATTAGATAGCATGCCATGAGAGCGCAATAACCCCAGAATTCGATTGGTAAAAACGCTTGAAAACGAAGAACACGAACAACGTTGAGAATATGTTGGTGCTTTCATTCAATACGACCGTTCTGTTGAGGTGTCCCAACACAAGATGTCTTATGTATGATACCTTGCTGCTAGAAAAACGAGGTTAAGCTATTGAATTCCGACCCGTTATCACTGCGAATCGTTTTAACACGCTAGTCAAACTGTCTCTCAACCATAGAGATGAAATTTCGGAGTTCTATTGAAGCATTTGTTTTAGTTGGCAAAAGATATATCCATACAACTCTTGTATAGTCATCAAGAATTGTTAAAAAATATCTTGAGCCACATATTGCAGGTGTTCTGTAAAGACCCCATAGGTCGCAATAAATCAATTCAAAAAGAAAAGTTGATTTATTTTCACTTAATGGGAAAGAATCCCTTTGATGTTTTGCTTGAATACAAATCTTACAAGTTTGATTTTCTAACAAACGCGAATAACAAGAAACAAAAAAATTCAACAACTTCATAGCTTTGGATGAAGGGTGACCCATGCGTGAATGCCACAGACCTTGTCCGAGACTTGAACAGCAGCAGCAACGCCTAGACCCCTAAAAAAATACAACCCATTCAACTGCTCAGGCACTCCAATCAGCATCTGAGTAATTCGGTCATGAATAAGACAAAGTTTGTCAGATCCATTCTATAATTTAGGGTTCGTATCGTATTTGGGATGAATCTTGATGTAATCGAGCGTGTTCATGTATAATGGAAGAATTGTGTTGTAGTCTTGGTACTCAATCGATAGTCTTTGTAATGACTATACATATTTGTGAAGTTAAAAAGATCAAAGGTTTTCTTTCTTTTTATACTAAGCCTATAAATAATAGGGGCATTCTCAAAAATACCACAAAAACTATGTTTATTCCAAAATACCACATACTCTCAAAAGTTCCAAAAATACCACAAAAATGTTTTTGTTCCAAAAATACCACAAAATTTAAAATAGCTTTAAAACTTCAAATTTAAACCCTAAAACACCAAAACCAAACCCTACCCATTCAAAACTAAACTCTAAACTTTATTTAGTGAACCCAAACCTAAAATTTTAAATTCTTAATATTCACTTTTTATGTTTGTGGTATTTTGGAACATTTTGGAGTGTGTGGTATTTTTGGAACTCTTGGGAGTGTGTAGTATTTTTGAAATTTGAACTTTTTGATGGTATTTCGAGGAATTCCTCTAAAATTAAGAGTTAGTTTTCAAAAGAAAATAAAAATAGAATAATTTTCAAGAATTGATGTATGCATAGAGTAGTTTTCAAAATCTCTTCTTTTTTATTGACATATTTTTTTCTTTTTCATAATAATTTACCATATGTGATTAGTGTAAAAAAAGTTTAAACAGACCGAAACCTTTTGATTGAACATACAAAAGGATAATATAGAAATCAACCGACATAACATAAAATAAAAATTTTAGTATGAGTAAAATAAAGAGTGATTAGATTAGGTTTGTTGTTAAATTAAAAACACATGTTTGGTATAATTGGCATATTCCTTTAAGAAGATCCCAAATTCCCCCAACATCTTTACATGGACTTTACTACTTTCGTCATCTTCTTCCACTATATATTTTCTTTATATATAATAATAAAATAATATTTTGATTTCTTTCAAAGTTATATTTACACCAATTAAATCTCTTAGTTTTATCCCCTTCCACACCAATTATTAACACATTATTCTTTTATTTTTCAGCATTGTATTTACAATCACTTAAAATATAACTTGTAGAACTATACTTTTTTTTCCCACCAAAATGATTAAAAACAAATAACTAAAAAAACAAGAGAGGTGTTTCGGGTTATCCACATACGTAAATCAAAATAAAATAACGATTACGCTTCTTTGTTTCACGAACTAAGAAATCGGTATGTCCATTTGACTGTCGCAGACAATAATTGAATTTGACTTCTGAATAGAAGCGTCTACGTTATTCAAGTCTGAACTAAAAATCGGCCAATCCGAAGGAGCCGAGAGCATAGCCACTATACTTTGAACTCATAGTCTTACACACAAATGTACTATATGATATGTATATTTATATAATTTAGGAAAAACCAAAAAAATACACTAGCTAGATAAAGTGGTTACAATGAAATGATTAAATTTTAGAAATAGTAATTTAAAGAAAAAGTGGAAAGAACACTAATGGGTAAAGTAATGGTATGTTTTTCAATCTCTCTTTTAATTGTCTCCATGACCAAAGACAAAGAGAGAAACTCCATAAAAACCCTAACAACATCCATTGTTAGAAACCCTCTTTGACACAACACTAAAATATGGCCATCCCCTAAAGAGAATGAAGATCAAGAACCTTCTGATTCCATCAGAAGATCTTACCATAAAAAGGGTTTTGAGAGGTTCATATTCTCTTTAGGGGATGGCCCAAAACACAACAAAAGGTAATAAAGAAGAAGAAATTATCTCTTATGATAATAATGAATTGTGTTTAGTTTATGTGTGTGTGTTGAATAAATGATGATAATCTCTAATAATCATCATTAGCATTATCATAATATATGATTATGTGTGATTAATGGAGCGATGAAGATTGCATGAAGGTTGATGAAGACAAAGTAAAAAAGATGTGTCTTTTGTTATCCCTCGTTAGGGCAACTTCGATCCTTTGGCAAGCTTCGGTTCCCCTCGGAATCAGCAGATTATGTATGTTTTGGTTAATTTCCGGTTTGGTTTGGTTTGGTTTGGTTTAGTGTGTTTAATTTTCAAGATGTTTGTTTTGAATATGTATTGTAATCTAGTGTGATACACACTTTTCAAGTGTGTTCCTATCTGTGTGTGAGGAATAAAAGATAAGTTTTTAGTGTTCAGTTTTTTTATTATCAAAAAAATATAATATACTATTTTTATCGAGTTTTAGATTGACAAAATTCGATCTATAACCAATTTCTATAATAGGAAAAATATTGATACTTAAAGTCAAATTTCGATGAGAAATATGTATATGTAGAATACTTCTATATAATAGCACTAAAATAAGTTTTAGTTTCGAAAATATAACCATAAATTTTCTGTTGAAAAACTACCACAAACATTAAAAAGAGTTTTTAAAGTTTACAGTTAAATTTGTTTTGTTTGGATTTATAATTTTGGTTTGAGATTTAGTCTTTAGAGCTTAATTTATAGCTTTTTTAGATTTACAGTCTAGTTTTGAGAGTATAAAATTTAATTTTAATTTTCTGATATTTTTTTGAAAATAATTAATTTATAGTAATATTTTTGGTAAATAAAGCTTAGAGTTGGTATTTTTATCTAAAAGAATTCAAGGATTTTATATCTAAAATCAAAATCTACTTCACATATCTTGTTGTTAATGGTGATTTCAATATTATTTTTTAGCAACAAAGTATCAAAAACTAAAATCTTATAACACAATTTAAATAAACAAAAAAAAAAACTGTAAAAAACAAAAATCACCACTCCAACCATCAAAATGATTTAAAATTAGTCAAAATAAAAAATTTCCGATTAATCCTAATTTTCTCGATAATTTTCGACCAAATATTAGTTAGAAAATTAATCGAAAATTTTGATCGGAAAATAGTCAGAAAATTATTTACTAGCAACCTTACAAAGAAATACTCCCTCCATTCCTGAAAGGAGGATGTTTTAGAGTTTTTACGTAGATTAAGGAAAACAACTTTTAATTTACTTTATGCCTTCCTTCTAAAGTGTTTTCACCTAAAACATCATTCTTTTAAAAACAAAACTAAATTTTAAAACATCATCCTTTCAAAAACGGAGGGAGTATCAAATATCTATATATTTGCTTGTCTTAATCTAAGGTCCAACATGGTCTCTTCTTTAATTTTTTCTTCTCTTTCTCCTTCTCAATATCAAGATCACAAATCATTACCTCAAGTTTCTCAACTTCTTCTTCAAGCTCTTTAATCCTATCTTCATAAATCTTCTTCTCCAAAGTAACTTTCTCAAGCTTTAAAACTAACCACTCAACATTAAAACCAGCTTGTGTCACATCATCTAAATCTTTGCTTATTTCATTATCAATTAGATTACACAAAGGGTCATGGTAAAGTCTTTGAATGATACTAAATATAATGTTCATGTATCTTGTTCTAAGCTTATGATCTTGTACTTTCACATTTAATGCAGTTTCTGGATATGTTTCAAAAATCCAATTTGCTAATATCTTTTGTGAATTATTAAGAATGAAACCATTGATTGTTATCTTTCTTTGTTTTTGAATTTGGTTCCCCATAACTTGAAATTTAAGTCTTTATGCTGCACAGGGCCGATCCTGAAATTTAAAAAATTTCAAAGGCCACAATCTACAATGAAAAAACTAGCCCAAAATTGAATTATATTTTTTTAAAAGGGCCGTTTTCTTAACTAAAATTTTTAGATCGAAAAACGGCCGCAAGCGAATGCTTGCTTTGCTTGGCCTCAGGACCGGCTCTGGATTGCTGCAAGAGAAAGATAAGAATATTCTATAAACATTGGTTGTTTTATTATAATGTAAAAATATTTTTTTTGGGGGTCAAAATATTATAATATTAATATATTATCACTCTTATTTATATAAGGCTACTTTTTTTTGCCATTATATAAGGCTAATTAATTTGTAAAAGAAACTAGGGAAACAAGAAAAAGATAATAAAGTTAGTTTTATTTTAGAATTGACAAATTCTAATTCATAAGTAATCTGTATAATACGAAGATGATATGACTATTATTAAGTCAAATGTTGATAGTAAAATTTTGCAGAGAGAAATTAACTAGTTCAAAATTACTTTTTAAAACAATATGTTTGGTTCTAGGAGTTTAAAGGTCACAACCAATATAAACTAAAAAAGTAAATCGATTTTATATAATTTTTCAAAAATATATTTGTTTATTAAATTTAGGACCGGCTTTAAGTTTTAAAGACTTATAAAATATGAATATAAGTTTAGAAAATATAGAAGCTCTAGGCAAATGATTTATTTGCTTATGTCTAGAACCGGTCCTACTTAAACTTACTTATTTTCGATGAAAATCAAGAGGTCTTGAGAAGCCGAAACTATACAAAAACAATACAAACTACACAGATTGTTTGTGTTTGGATTCAAGATCGGTAATAAATTTAGTTAGTAATCAAATACTCGTGGGATCATTAGAGATATAAAAGAAAATATAAAGAATGAAATCATGATATATTGAATTAAAGGTATAAAATTTTGATTTAATAATTAATATCAACTTGTTTAATTGTAGCTGGCATGCACGCACCTTAACTGTTTCGTCGCCAAATAATCGATTTGTAACATAGTTTTTTTGTAATCGACTACGAAGATAATCATTTAGTATTTTAGTTTGTCAAGCCTACATTGAAATGGTTAAAAAAAAAAATATTTCTTTTCTTATTGCCTCGCTTTTTCAAGACATTTTACCTACCATTACATTTTACAAAATTTTAATGAAAGTCGCAAGCCATAATGAGCAAATATCAGTGTCTTAAAACACGCTAAGCGCTATCTACACGACACAGTTTACCAATGCTTAGATGTCTATGCAGATGCTTAGATAGAATTAGGTGGAACTAAGACGAATTTTTATAAGTATATATATTTATAATATATAATCTCATATGTTATACTCTCTCTGTCCATTATGTAAGATGTTTTAGAAAAAAAATTTGTTCCATTTTATTAGATGTTTTTAATTTTCAAGACAAACTTTATAGTTATTAAAGCAATAATAACCTTTCATATTCTATAAAAGATTATTCTATTGGTCAAACTATTTTTGATTATTTGTCAAATTGTATTATTAATGATAAAATAAAAAAACATTTATAGTTTTTTAATCTTTGTGCTTTTTGTCTAAAATTCTTACATAATGGGACAGAGGGAGTATTTTAATATATAATTAATTAATAAATGGTAATATAAATTCGAAAAAATGAATAATTTTTTTCTAAGTTGTTTTTTTTTTCCTTTTGCAAAGAAAAGAAACGACTATTTTGTTAGAAAATTTAGTGTTTTTTATGTTAGCGATGTCGTTTAAACTTCACTAAAATAATATTTTTTTTATTTTAAAAACTTCAAAAATATAAATCAGTCAAAAGTATGTCGGTTTCACAAAAAAAACTATATAGTTTCTTCATGGGCGCCTATGAAGCGCCTAGACAACGCCAAAATAGCGTTCCGACGGATTATGCGATGTCTAGGTGTCCAATTTTTTTAAAACCGCGTATAGTAAAATTGCTTTGTTTATGGAGTGTTTAGAAGGACGCTTAGAACGTATTTTAGAACACCGACAAATAGTCAAAATTATATAATGAAATACAACAAAAATAACAAATTCAACGAATGAGTTGATAAATTCATATTTTTTGTATATATTTGTGACTGTTTTTCAAGATTAACTAAAAATGATCCATAAGCATAGTATATAAAATTCATTATACACAAAATGAAATTTTTAATAACAAAACAATCTTCTTTCTTTGGTTCTTCTGTTTAACTTCACATATTGCAATATTTACAAAAGAGCCTGTGAAGAAGAAGAGCTCTGTTTCTTTCTCAAACTAGACATTACAATCCAATAGACAAATCCTGCAATAAAGAAGCTAAAAAACAATGCATTATCATAAACAACAACAAACCCATTTGAAATCTTCGACAAAGCTCCAATCTTATGTAGAAAACCAGGCACAACTGGTACAATTCCAGCAACTAAAGCCACAATGGCTCCAACATTATATCCTTTAGAGAAATAATATTCTCCTAAAGGACTCAAAGAGTACAAATCTCTAATGTTTAGTTTCATTTTCTTGATTAAGTAATAATCAGCAAGAATTATACCACCAATTGGACCAAGAAGAGCAGAGTAACCAATAAGCCATGTGTAAACAAAGCTTTCACTTGATTTAAGCAATCTCCATGGTTGAAACACTATTCCAAGAACTGCTGTTAATAAAGCTCCTTTACCAAATGTGAAAAACTTAGGGTTTAGATTCACTAGTGCGTTTGCGGGTGCGACAACGTTTGCAGCTATGTTTGTTGTGATTGTAGCTAATGAGATTCCGAGTATAGCGAGTAGAGTTGTTGCTAAGCCTCCAATTTGACCTAGAAGCTGAATTGGATTTGAGATTACTTTCCCAAAGATGATACTTGTTGAGGAAGTAACAGCTAAACCAACAAATGTGAACAAACCCATGAAGATAGGTAGACCAGCTTGACCGATGATTTGATCGGTTTGCGATTTAGCAAACCGAGAGAAATCGGGTATGTTTAAAGCTAGAGTTGCCCAAAAGCTTATGTTTGCTGTTAGTGAAGGGAAGAAGAGAGTCCAAAACTGAGCAGAAGTTAACTTGGATGACAAGGAAAGCATATGACCTAATCCACCAGCTTTAAGATAAGACCAAACAAGAAGACAAGTAGTGAGTATAATCAAAATCGGAGCTGAGTATTTTTCAAGCTCTCTAATTCCATCCATTCCTCTCCAAACAATACAAAGCTGAGCTAACCAGAAGATAATGAAACAAGTGAATTCAAGTGGTGAAGTTCCAAGCCAAGATAGTGTATGAGATAAAGCTGAGTTCTTGATGTTGTTTGGTAAGAGTAAGAAGATAGCTTCTCCTCCAATCCATGTCTCTATACCATACCATCCACAACCAACTAATGCTCTAAGTAGAGTTGGGATATGAGCTCCATAGATGCCAAAAGACGATCTAGCTAAGACCGGGAAAGAGATTCCGTACATTGTCCCAGGCTGAGCGGTTAGGACTAGTGGTATGAGAAGTATTAGGTTTGCAGCAACTACTGTAGCTATACCTTGCCACCAAGCCATACCTAAGTCAACTAAACTTCCAGCTAGGTAATAAGTAGGTACACCAACAACTAAACCAATCCATAAACTTGACATATCTAACCAAGAAAACGTTCTTTGACTTGGTTTTGTTGGTACTAAATCGTCGTTAGTAAGTGTTGGATCGAATTCAGATTCGTCGTATCCGAGATCATCAGATTGTGAACCGGTCATGGCAGAGAGTCTTGGACGGATGAGACCAGATCGACTTGAACTCAAGTGTTGTGGATCAGACAGAGTATAGAGTCTCTTGTGGTTTGTGGTTGTAAATGAGACATGTTGATAGAGTTTAGCTTTTGTGTTGGATCTTAATGAAGAAAGATTGTGTTTGTGGGGATGATGATGGAGATGGAAGCCAAGGCTAAAGCAATTGGAGACCATTGAATCTTCTTTCTTACACAGAAGAAAGAGAAAGAGAAGATTATGAGATAGAGATTGTACCTTTGTGATGTGTTTGGTGTTCTCTTTAAGTTCTCTGAAAAACATGTGGCTGGTGATAAACCATGTGTTAATGGATGTTTCGTCGCTCTCACATCTTTTGATCTACCAAATAAAAAACTAAAAAAAAAGATTCTTTTTTAATTAATCAACTAAAAAGATTCTCTTTCAGGTTACTCAATTTGTTTGACTTTCATTTTCCTACTCAATTATTTAGTCTACAATAATTCAATTACAGAACATGATTTCATCCCTACGACCTGGGATGGCATTCGGTTTTTTGGTTCGATTTTCGGTTTTTCCGGGTTTGTGCCAAATTAAACCGAATAAAAGTTCGGTTTGGTATTCGGTTTATTTGGTTCGAAAATCTTAATATCGATTAAATTTTGGCTAATTTTCGGTTTTTTCAATTAATTTCGGATTTTCGGTTACTTTTAGCTAGTTCGTTTCGGTTCAGCTAATATAGTGTAAAATATAATTGTTGCCGAACCGAAACGAAAACCGAACTAAAATAAAAAATTGCCGAAGTGAATTGAAATAACCGAATAAACCAAACGGAATTAACTGAACTAAATTTGGTTCGATTCGGTTTAAATGCCCACCCCTCCGATTTCTCCTAACTTACAATTTTTTTTCAATTGTTGTTGAATACATCATATATCATACATCATACATCATCGCACCATACATGACATAGTATGCAAACAACTCAATACACTTGTTTTTATTATTCTATAACCTAAGAACCAAGACTACATAAACCAGTATGATATATATTATATTACAAACTCTAACCTTTTAGTATTTGAAGATGTTACTCTTTCAAACGATCAATCTCTTTCTCCCACTTCAATCCAAACATTTGACGGCCAAAAGGAACAATTAGATTGTACCTGAAAACCTAATTAAGAACAAGAAAATTAATAAGCAAAGATACATAACTTAGTGAATTTATAGTTTGAGAACTTGCCATGTTGTTGATTTGTTTCAGTTGTGTTTTCAGCAAATTTGATCTCTCTTCCCAACCTGTTTCGTCTTTTTCGAGCTTCATTGTCCATGCTTTCTTCAGTGAAACTCTCCATTCATTTGCTTTGAATCTTATTTCTTTGTTAAGCTCCACCCATTCAGGAGCAAACCCGTTCTTATTAAGGATTCGATACAATGTATCTTCAGCTGGATCTGCGTGAGAATTTGAATTGAGCTTCAATGGTTTGCCTTTACCAGGTAAATTCTCAAATTGACCTTCTTCCATTGAATGCCATATCCTTTGCTCCACCACATTGACTATATCAGTCTCTGACCTGCAACATCATCATATATTAGCATATCCACCACAAGCAATCAAATGTTTGACATGAAGACAAATCAACATCTGAGAGATTTATAAAGAAAGCAACAAGCTTAATCTTTCTCTTAAGAAAATGTCATATGATCATATCATCGGATCATTCACACCAAAACAGCAAAGCTGCTTTAAAAGCCAGTTGTTCTATCGAAAGATCACAAAACAGTAACTACTACTTATCAAACAAAAGGTTGATGAGAGTCTTAAAGCCTTGGCCTCTTTTAGATTTAAGAGCCTCTCTCACAGCTTTTTCATCAGGTACAAAACCTTTTCCCTTCATTTCTTGCAACAATTCTCTAGCTAATTCCTCTTTTCCTTCTCTTACAAAAGCTTCAAAAACAGCTGTATAAGTAGCAGCATTAGGGTTCATTCCATTTCCCATCATTTCTAACAAGTACTTCTTTGCATCTTTAAGCGTTTTGGCATTAGCTGCAAGCCCTTTGATCAAAACTGTATATGTATAAGCATTAGGCAAAACACCACAAGCAAGCATACGCATGAAAACCTTGAGAGCTTCCTTAGGCTGGCCTGCATTAGCATAAGCCTCAACTATAGCAGTATGAGCAACCACGTCTGGCATGTGATTTTTATCTTTGATTTGAGAGAAGAGCTCGAGTGCCTCATGTGTGAGTCCGTCTTTGGATAATGCATCAAACATTTTGACAGCTTCGTTAGTAAGACCTTCTGTTTTCATCTTGTGGAATATTTCTTGGAGATTCTTAGGATCTTCTGGTTCCTCAATCGCTGGCTTCTTGCTAAATGGATCATAAGGAGGTGGAAGCTTCGGCTTGCCGGAATCTTTAGTAGCAAGGTGAGTCTCCTCCTCGTCTGAATCATCATCAGATAGAGAGAAATTGACTTTGGTGTTAACTCGTTTAGTCTCAGAGCTGAATTTCCTTGCAAAAACTCTACCGCAAAATCAAGGAAACAGTGAATTTGAATTTGATTTCCACTTGGACCTTGAAATTGAAATGTGGAGAAGAAAAGTCTAAAATCAAGGTAACAAAACATTTTGACAGATGAATTCCTATAGAAACCTATGAATCCTGAGTACATAATAGATCAATTCCAAATTCAAACACAGATACAAGAAGATGAGCCACTGACTATGAACTAGTTTATAGCTTGTAAAGGATAATATTAATACCTTACGAAATCGCGTCTCCCTCGTAGCTCCGGTGGGAGTTTCCGATCATGAACTGCGTCAATAACGGCTGAGAAACGATCTGTAGTTTTCTTTTCTCGCCTCTTAGATCCAGCCGTCAAATCTTCAGGAGACGACCACCAAGAGGATGAAGAAGAGTAAAAGGCGAAAACCAGACCTCGCGTAGGGGAAATGATATCTGTTATCGACGTCCGATTCGTAAGTGAGAAGTATAACGAACGTAAAGAAGATGACGCAGCCAATGACCTCGCGAGACGAACCGCCATGGCCTGAGCTCAGTGAACGAATTCGGAAGATTCTCGACTTGTAGTTAGTTACATGACTTCTGTTATAAACACTAGATTTACTCATACGCACCGTTTCATATTAGCACACCTTGCTGTTTTATACATCAGAAATATAACACATGCCGTTTTACTACGACACTACTTAAACCTATCTACCAACAAAAAAAGCAGTGTATAATCATTTATCAAATTGGAATTTAAACTTTGGCCCATGATTAGCCCAATATTAGACTATTCTTTTTCGGGCCCAATATTAGACAAAACCATGATATATGGGAGAAGTCTTAAAAAAGAATTAGAAATTCATTCGAATACCATAAAAAAAAATTTAAATTACAAAAATATCATATACTCCTAAAAGTTTCACAAATACCACATACCTTCAAATGTTTCAAAAATATCATAAATATAAAAAGTAAATTTTAAAGGTTTATAATTTAAAATTTTGGGTTTGAGTTCACTAAATAGAGTTTAGGGTTTAGTTTAAAAGGAGTAAAGTTTGGTTTTGAAGTTTTTGGATTTACTAAATAGAGTCGCAACGGAGCTCCGGAGAGTCGACACGACGAATACACGCAGTGAGTCGTGACGTAGCTCTGGAGAATCGACACGACGACCATGTACGACGAGTCGCGACGGCGCTATGAAGAGTGTCCACGACGACTACGTACGGTGAGTCGCGACGGAGCTCCGGAGAGTTGACACGACAACTACATGCGGTGAGTCGCGACGGAGTTCCGGAGAGTCGATACGACAACTACATGCGGTGAGTCGCGACATAGCTCCGGAGAATGGCCATGACGACCACGTACGTTGAGTCGCGACATTGCTCCGAAGAGTAGCCACGACGAAAGTTTGCTCAGAGCCCACGAGCGGGAGAAACCGATATTGGATCGACGCGGCCCATCGCGAACATTACCCTTAGTAGGTCGACTTGGCCGTCACGAAGCCCAGAGCAAAGTCTCAGAAGACTCGCGAGTGAGAGTCAAAAGGGGCGTGACGCAAATTTGAAAAGACGTAACCGAAAATCGGAGACATTAAAGAGACAATGAATGCCGAAGATACTGGAGGAGCCTTGTGGAGAGTCCTATAAATAGTCTCCACAAGGGTCCGGAACGGGGACCGGAAATTTTCTGACAAACTTTGATATTTTTGAGAGAAAACTTATATGATATTTTTGAAATGTTATTTAAATTTTTGAGAGTGTATGATATTTTTGTAATATTCTTAGTTTTTATGATATTTTTGAGAATGTCTCAATAATATCTAACGTTGGTTGGTTAGATCAACTCAAATTTGAGACTACCCAACTTCAAATTAATTAAGTTCAAGTCCATGCTAATCCATAAAGGTCTAAACTGAGTTCAGAAGGCTATATTAAAGTAAGAATTTGATTCTTTTATGATCAATTATATGAAAATCAGATTTTTGGGTGGGTATTATAATATTTAATTCAATATTCATGTTAATTTTTGATATAAAATAAAGTAAGATTGTACATGTTGCATGCATGTCAAATGTGACAAAGTAAGGTCTCAATCAGTTATAATGGTACACAAATTTGAGAATCTGTATTAAAATATGATGCATGCTTACATAAACTCATGTTATAATATTAATATGTCTACATACTAATATAATATTTTCATAAACTCAGATATGAATCTTAGATGCAATCATTCAACGTAACCATCATTAACTAATGTTAAAAAATAAAATAAAAACAAATTTTAGCTTGTGAGTGAGTGGGTATAATTTAACATAATGTAAAAGTTTCATAAATTATGTTGGGAATATGATTTTTTTAACATATCTTTTTGGTGGATTTTAAAAGTAAAAATATAATTTTAGTGGATATAGATTTTATATTGCCAAACTAACTAACAAAAAATTACTATTAAACTACATAGTTGTGAACAAGTGACAAAAGCATTACACAAAATGACAAATTAAACAGGGTTGTGTATTGCTTGGGAGCTTGGTGACGTGTTTGAAGTTGGAAATTGATTCTGACATGGTGGTGGGTTTCTTAAAAAAAGGTATTGGTGATTCACACCCTCATTTTAACCTAGTACGACTGTGTTATGGCTTGTTATCTCGGGTTTGGATGGTCCGCATTTGTCATATTTATAAGGAAGCTAACCGTCTTGCGGGTGAGTTAGCTAACTATGCTTTTTCTTTACCTTTTGGTTATCATGCTCTTGATGTTAGTCCGCCTTATGTGGAACTGATTATCTAAGAGGATTCGAATGAGATTTGTTTCCCAAGATACATTGTTGTTTGATTTAATTAAGTTCGTCCAAAAACATGCTCTTTATGCAGCTAATATTCCAAACTATTTGACAAATTTCTCTAAGAGAATCGGAGCGAGACGCTCCAATGATAAAAGATTCACGGCTATGAGTATAGCCACTTGGATTCGATTCCCAACCATTGCGGTTTTCACATGCGGGTTACAACGCTTCAGGAGCCGACACGTAAAATTTTATTTGGACACCCGCATGGTTTGTCTGTGTTCTCGATGTACGAGTGTTAACATACAGATTTCAGTGTTCTGTTGGCTATCGTCCTGTCGATGAATATCAGGACACCTGAGTTATATATAAAAAAGAGTTTCTCTAAGAGATTACTCTTTATTCTTTGTGTGAACAGTCAATTATGCGGATGTACAGAACCGATCCTGATGAGAAGCTCGAGAAATAAAAGACTAATTGATGAGAAGCTCGAGAAGCAAAAGACCAATACGGATGTGATTTTCTCTTATTACTAATTTTGAATCGGTTAATTTTATAAGTCGTCCATCTCTAATAAAATTTTATTTTTATATTTGAGTTAAGCTTATCGTTCTATTCGACATCTCCTAGATGATGCGAAATTCAACACTCACATTTTTGGCAGCACACTAATTAAATTATTTCAATGGGACAGAAGAAACTATCTTTAATACATATATAATATAAGATCTGATCATCGTTGTCTCGAGAAAATATTCGGACATAATTCTCCCTCACACCTAAAAAATATTACCATAAAACTTTATAAACACACGAATTTGCCCTAGAAAATGTCTCTTACTTAGTTTCTGCTTTAAATTTCATACAACTTTTGACTTGGCTTTATAATCTTTCATCATCCTCTAAACTCGTAGATCAGGTAAGGTTGTTTCTTCTATTATTCTAAATATAGTTTAAGTTGTTACATGTTTATTGTCTAAGTTATCTTTAATAGATATATCAAACACAAAAGTGAAAAAAAAACCCAAAAAGATATAGTTTTCATCAGTTTATTGGTTGTAGGGGTGGGCATTCTATTTGTTCAGTTTTTCTCGTTTTTGGGATTTTTGGTTTTTTTGGCTGAGTTGTTAAATGTTTGGCTCTGTTCGATATTTGGTTTGTTTGGTTCGGATTTTTATTTTTGAAGTTCGGTTTGTTCGGTTCGAAAATCTTAATTTCAGTTAAATTTTTGAGTTTTTTGTATTCTTCAGTTTTATTTTCGGTTTGTTTGGTTAATTTTAGCATCTTCGATTCAGATGCGGTCGGTTCAGTTAATTTGACATAAAAAATTGTTGTCAAACTGAACCAAAAACCGAACTAAAATAAAAAAGATACCAAATTAAACCGAAATAACCCGATAAACTGAACCAAAAAACTAATTCGGCGGTTCGTTATATTTGGTTCGGCTCAAATGCCCACCTCTAACAGATTGTTTCTTACTTTTACTTTTCTTGCTATCTTATATTTTATGTTAAACTTATTTTTTTTTGCATGTATTGATGCACACACGTTTGAAAAAGTGGGGTTCAATTATCTAACAAACTTTTGTACAATAAATTTTTGAGTTTTTTTTTTCATATGAGATTTATATCTTTTTTCTTAACAATATATGTTTTCTTCAAGAATAGTTCTATATATATTTGTGTTTTGACCAAAATCAAGTGTGTTTAACTAAGTTTTTTTTAATTGTATTATTCGCATAACTTTGACATTTCCATTGAAATTTTCTTAGTTCATTAATTTATTCTTTCATTGTTATAACACAAAAATGTCATTTCGCTGTTTATATTATAAATAAATTCTATCAGAGTATCTAAGAAAATTTTAAGGGTTAATTTGCTATAACTTAGCCAAAAATATGAAGCATATTCTCAGTAAGATTCTTACCAATAAAATACATATATAGATTTTCCAATTTCCATTAATTATAGCATGTCATTTTAGTTGTAATAAGACATTTTTAATTAAAAATAAAAAGGTTTATTATTTGATGCTAGTAAATCAATAATTTTAATAACTCTCCTTCACTTTTTACTAGTTACACTCTTTCAATTCAAAATCTAATTAAAGACATACAATGAACACTAAATTGACTTTTATAGAATGTTTATAATTTTCAGATTCATTTACAATTTTGACAAAAGAAGAATCAAAAATCATTTTAGCAAAGATATATGGAGACAGAGACAGAAACTAGGGTTCTTGTTGAAGAAGATCAACCACCATTATTACCAAATTCCATGGTTATATCTCTCTATCTTGGCTACTTTCTAGCTCGATGGGGTGCAAGGTTTAATACAAAAATCTTCATAAATTAAAACATTATAATATATTATTATTAATTTTTATTAATATTGAATTTGATTTGCAGAACATGGGAATTCTCAGTTGCTTTATATATGATTTACCTTTGGCCAAACTCTTTGTTTCTCACTGCAATGTATGGTGCTGTTGAATCCGGTTCAACCGCGATTTTCGGTCCAATTATAGGCCAAATGATTGATGGAATGAGTTATGTTAAAGTTCTTAGACTTTGGCTTGTTACTCAAAACTTATCTTTCATTGTTGCTGGTGGTTCAGTCATTGC
The DNA here is from genome assembly GCA_900406425.1 of Iberis pinnata. Lineage (NCBI taxonomy): Eukaryota > Viridiplantae > Streptophyta > Magnoliopsida > Brassicales > Brassicaceae > Iberis > Iberis pinnata. The sequence goes on along the minus strand of OVBE01000054.1, from coordinate 14,304 downwards.
TTTGTTACTAGTTCCTGATCTCAAGTATCAGAATTTCGCGGTTTTCGCAGTACTTATTGTATTGACAAATCTTTCTGGTGCCATTGGAGTACTCTCAACTCTTGCAGGAACCATTCTGATTGAAAGAGACTGGTAAAACTAATGTTTAGATTTAGAACTTTTTAGCTTTATATCTCTTTTGTTATATATTGGTAATAGTTTGATATGAGATGATATAACATGTTCTGGTTTCGAGTTTGGTCAAGTTTTACTAGTTGATAAAAAGAACTAATGCCATTTAGTGATCTAATAGCTAAGTCTAGATTACAATTAGTTCGAGTGAGATTTGAGACGAAACCATATAATATATTATGATCAAACAAGACTGATAAAATTAAATCATACTTCATCCGTTCCTGAAAGGAGGATGTTCTAGAATTTAGTTTTGTTTCTAAAAGATGATGTTTTAGGCGAAAACACTTTAACAAAAAGCATAAAGTAAAGAAAAAGTTGTTTTCTTTAATCTATGTAAAAACTCCAAAACATCATCTATTTAGGAACGGAGGGGTATGAAGCTAATATTGTATAAGTTTAGAAGTTTCAAGTTGGGGCGAGGTCATATAACATGTTTTGGTCTGATTTACGAGTTTTAGTCTAAATTTTTCAGGTTAATAAAAAGAACTAATGCCATTTAGCGATTTATTTTTAGCTAAGTCTAGAGGTTGCAAGTTTAAGTGACACTTGAGTTGAGACTATATTAACGTGTTATGATTCAAGATGTACGAGTTTCGGTCCAGAATTTTCCTAGTTAATGTTTGTTTGGTTATGTTTCAGGGTTGTGGTTATGTGTGAAGGTCATTCGCCCGCGGTTTTAACAAGAATGAATTCCTTTATTAGAGGAATCGACTTAAGCTCGAAGCTATTGTCTCCTGTTATTACTGGCTTGATCATTAGCTTCGTCTCTCTCAAAGCATCAGCGATCGCATTCGCGGTTTGGGCTACTATAACAGTATGGATTGAATATTGGCTCTTTATATATGTCTATAACAATGTCCCTGCAATAATACAAAGCGATGAGAGAAGGAGTTTAAGGTTGTCTCAAAAACAATATGAAGAGACAAATATTACATCTCTTTATAATGTTCCTCTTTTACAAAGAATAGAGGAAGATAGTCTCCAAAGTAGAAGTGGAATCATGAGGATTCTTGAGAGAATCTATGAGTCTTCTTTTGTTGTGGCATGGAAGAATTATTTGAATCAAGAAGTTGTGCTTCCTGGTGTTGCTTTAGCTCTATTGTTCTTCACGGTTCTCAGGTTAATTTTCTTTTATATCTCTAGTTTCTCGAGGAATTCCATGAAATATCACACTTCCAGTTATTAAAAAAATACTACTAAAACTTTTTTCTTCCAAAAATACCACAAACATAATATTGAGTTTTAAGGGCTTTTCGCATATATAATCAGAGCCAATCATGAGATTTTTAAAGTTGCAATATAAAATGAAAAACATGGACCAGTTTTTAAAATAAAATTTTGAAAATGGGCGGGTTCTTAAAGCAAAAACTTTGAGAATACAAAATGGATCGCAAGCTCGTGTTTGCTCTGTTTGGCCTTAAGAACAGTCATGTATATAATGTTTCCTTTTGAATCAGCTATGGAACATTGATGACTGCGACATTGGAGTGGAACGGGATACCTACCTATATCATTGGTATAGGTAGAGGTATTAGCGCGGGTGTTGGACTAGCTGCTACTGTTGTTTACCCTCTTATGCAAGATCGGCTCGCGCCACTTAGAACTGGACTATGGTCCTTCTGGTCACAGGTATATAGATATATACTAATCAAATTTTTGATATAAGAGACGCTAGATAGGCGCAAAGATATTCGTTTAGTATTTCTTGAATAAGACTAATCTGTCTTATAGATTCTTTAAGATTTCTCTATGGATTTGTCAAAAAACAAAGAAGGAACAAACAACAAACTTTTTAGTTACGAGTTAAAACTTCAATAAAGCCACTAGCCTATGTAGAGTAGTATAAAAGAAAACAAGAAAGTCTAACCAAACTAGAAATTAATCTAATTTTATCAATATTGCGGTGGACTAGTGGTTTAAAGTCAGGCATTGGTTACAAGAGTTTTAAAATTCGATAAAAAGATGTATTACGTCATGTCACAAAATATTAGTATAGATTGATCTCGAGAAAGATTAAGATTTTGACCCGAACTTCTTCTAGTGTATAATAAAAAAGACACTAGAAATCTACTTTTCTTTAAGTTATATGAATATGTTATCAAAGTTTGGGTTCTTTTTTTCTAGTGGACATGTCTTTTGGTATGTGTCGGATCAATTTGGGTTGAGAAGGTGAATATAGCATCATACATGCTCATGGTTGGTGTTGCTGCTTCTAGACTTGGCTTGTGGATGTTTGATTTAGCAATAATCCAACAAATGCAGGTAATAACCTAAAGCTGAAATTATGTTATTTTGTTTTGTTAAATCACTACAAGAAAACTTCGGCAAAAATGACCGGAGGGTTTGACGGAGGCAAATATATTGACGGATAATTCCTGACAAGCATGTCTATCAGGAATCCGTCAGGAAATCAGTCTGATAACATATCTGTTAATATAACCGTTGCCAATAGTTATATGCGTAAATCTTGACGGATGAATCCGTCACGACAAAGTCTATAAAACCAGAACTTCCCGTCTTCATTATTCACACATTCACAACAAATATTTTACAAAAAATATCTAATCCTCCTTATTTTCGATCATGGATGGATCGGAAAAAAAATAGATTCAGATATGAATCTTTTGAACGACGAGTATTCGCTTGGTGTTATGGAATTCCTGGAATTAGTAACGGATCCGTAAGTAATGCCAATTCGTGACAGATTCGTGACAGATTTGCCCGTCACATTTTGGCTGTTTTCTTGTAAATTTATTACTTAATTCAAAATTTTGATTTTTGAATGTGTGATATTTTGGGAATATAATGGTTTAGGATCTTGTTCCGGAATCGGATCGTTGTGTGGTTGGAGGTGTACAAAACTCATTACAAGCAGCTCTTGAATTGATGACTAATCTTTTGGGTATCATTGTATCTAATCCTAAGGTAAAATTATAGCAATTCCTGTGCTTTTTCGGTTTGAAAAATAGATATTTTTGTTTTTTATAAATAGATCACTATTCCTACAAAATATTCATTATTCACTAGGACTATTCATCATTCATATTTTAATATTTATAATTCACATTTAACTATCCATTATCACGTAGTAACAATATACATAAATACGATTTTTTTTAAAATATATATTTTTAACAAATTATAAAAGTAAAGAGCATTTTCATAACACAATTTTCTATAAATTAACTAGTAAAAATTTTGGTCAAATATTTCTTTTTCATAATGTTTAATTAACTACTTTATGTTGTATTTGTTTTTGGATGTGATTTTAGGATTTTTGGATATTGACGTTGATTTCATTTGCTTCGGTTTCATTAGCTGGATTACTCTATACAATCCATCTCTACCGTATCCGAAAACATTTATTTCACTTTGAGCATATTCCTTTATTGAACAAATTTTTCGTTTCATAAATTGTTATACACTATCAAAATGATTGTATCATTGTATCAAATTGTTTATGTGCCTTCACCTTCTTCCACTTTTGATTTCCTCTCAATGTATATACAGGGCCGGATTTAGGTACAGCGAGATGAAACATTCGTCTATAGTCCCCGTTTTTATGAGTTCGATCTCATATTTTATAGGCCCTAAAATTTAAAATTTTTTATATATATAGTGGCCCCAAAATAATATATATAAAATATTAACCTTAATTTTTTTAATTTTGTTTTAAACCCCCAAAATTTCAAATCCGACCCTGTGTATATAAGGTACAAATGGTTGACAAAAGAGTGGAACATTTTTTAGCGTAATTCCCTATTCCACTATATTCCTCTCGTTATTAACCATTTGCCAATTTTAATTTTTTCTATTGTATTTGTTCCAAAAATATCACAAATTTTGAATTAACTTTAAAACTTCAAATTTAAACCCTAAACCCCCAAAACCAAACCCTACACCCTTTAAACTAAACCCTAAACTTTATTTAGTGAACACAAACCCAAAATTTTAAATTATAAATCCTTAAAAATCACTTTTTATGTTTGTGGTATTGTTGGAACATTGGAGAGTGTGTGGTATTTTCGGAATTTTTGGGAGTGTATGGTATTTTTGGAATTTGAAATTCTTTTGATGGTGTTTCACGGAATTCCTCTTTGTTGTTTTATTTGATAATTTTATATAAAAAAGAAAAATAAATATAAATAAGAAGGTTATACTAGCTATTTACGTGAGATGCTAGTAAGATACCATTACTTATTTAAAACTCAAAATATTTTAATTTTTAGAAAAAAGTTACGTACATTATATATATATATATATATATATATATATATATATATGCAAAAATAAATTTTCATTATCAGTAAAAAATTTTTGCAAACATGAATGGAAGGCAAATATTAAAAGAGTTATGTTTATTTTTTTTAATTAATTATCATATAGATTTATAACAAAGAACAGAATCATTATTTATGATATTTTTAATTTATAAATATTTTCTAGATAAGTGGTTAAAGATTTATTTATGTATTTTTTCCACCGGAATTTATCTCATATATTTTTTAAAAAGATGAATTCTTTTCGCGTTGGATCAACAAGATGAAATCTTTAAACAATTTTATATCGGAGAAATGCAGTTAATAGAAAAAAATGTATTTTTAACTATTTGATCAAAGCTACTACTTTAATGTGCTCTTTAATGTGTTTACAAACAAACTTATTATGAAGCAATATCACAACATATAGCCACGTAGACAATAAATATGATTGCAATCTTTTTAACATAAGATAAAAATGAAATATATTCCACTTCATTTGAATAACAAAATGTTATTTTTTTGTTAGTTATTGAATAAATACATTTTAGGCCCATTTATACTCTAACTTGTAAGGATCTTTACCTAGGGTCGGCTTTGAGATTTTGGGGGCTTGAAACAAAATTAAAAAAAGTTAGGGCTTGTAATTTATTTTATTGTTTTGGAGGCCATAAAAAATAGACATATATATAGAATTTAAAGTTTTGGGGGCCTATTAACTATGAAGATGAGCTTATAAAATATGGGGGCTGTAGGCGAATGTTTCATACGACTTTGCTCAGGGCCGACCCTGTATTTGTAAGGATCAAATGCACCACTTGTAATACACAATACTCTTTTAGTACACAATGATTGTAAAATAAATGCTCTTGTAAGGATCTTTACCATGTGTAAAGTAAATGCTATGATTTCAGTTCAAATTTCACAATACTCTTTTAGTACACAATGATTGAAAAAATAAACCTATATAACAATTCATTCACATATACAACCCTTAGAGATACACTCTTGTAAGTTATAAAATATCTAAAGTGATTTCAAATGGACATGTATTATCTGAATCATTTTGTAATTAAATATATTATTCCATACACTCATTATTGTTCAATCTATACAAGGTTTTATCTACTATATATTAAAAAGAGAAAATTTTATATAAATAATAAACCTTTTGTCTGTTGAAAATTACATTACGTGCCTTTATTTAAGTGAACAAATATTTTTTTTTCATTAAGGATAAAATGATAAAAAAATCTACTATCTTTGTTGCCAAACACAATTTTATTGAAGTCAAAGTTTGAATAATGGTTCAAAAGAAACTTTAATTTATAACCAAAATTAACAAGGAAAAAACTTATGACCAAACTTTTTTGTGTTTGAAAATAATAAATATGTTAAACTAATGTTTGTTATACAATCCCAACATGGTAATTTAGTCATAACAAGTAAGAATTTAATTAGTCTCCAATATTCTCATATTTAGTCAAAATCACCTTTCGCTATAAGAACCCTAAAATCCTTATTCACTTCTCAGACACACAAAAATACTTGTCCAAACCAGAAAAAAAAAAAAAACAATAATCATAAAAAATGACAACAAAACAAATCCTCAAAGTGATGTTCTTGATTTTATTTGTGATGATGGCATTGATCGGTCATCATCAAACAGAAGCTCAAAATCCAATACCAAGTCCCGGAGATTGTTGGTCACCAATTAAGAGCGTTAAAGGTTGTTTCAAGGCTGTGAAAATTGCCATAAGAAAAGGAGAGTTTATGAGTTTGGATGATAAATGTTGTCAAGCCATTACTTGTCTTCCAGAAAATTGTTATCCAATTCTTTTCCCGGGAAAACTTGAAAGTCGAGTTAAAAGTGCATGCTTTTAAAATATGATTATGTGTAGCCTTTTACTAAAGAAATTTAGTGATTTTAATAAAAATATGTTTAATTCTCTCGACTACCTAACATGCTCACAAAGCATATCATATTATAACTTATAAATCTCCAGCACAGAAAAAAAAAAACAAAAAAGTGTTCAAGATCATTAGTTCGAACTTCCTGGAATGAGTGATTTACACATTAATAAATATTATTACTAGTTAACTCCGAACACTAGGAAAAGATTGTGAGTTAAAGACCCATAATTTACAAGATTTATAATATATATAACAATACAATACTTTAAATGTAATTGTTTCTAAATGTTTAGGTTTAGTAGGATTTTGACCATTATATTTACATAACTAAATGAGCGAGTTCGAGAATGGGATAAGCCGAATAATACAGTTGCTTTGGTCTTCATTTTTTTTTTTGTTTTGTTTATACATATACATATATTGGACTCTTTTGACCAAAATTAATATATATGAATTCCTATAAAAATAATATGAATAGACTATTTGGTCTTTAAACAAAAAAATTTATGGTCCAATAATTTTTAGGTTCGATCTGTTAAAGAGTCTAGAATATTCAAATATAATTGAAGTTCAACCAAAATTTTTTTCATAGATATCCAAATAAAAGGGATAACAATACCAAATAATAAATTCAAATTTCAGTTCTTAGGTCGGTTTCAGTTCGGTCCCGAATTTTTGGGTATAGAAACTTAGGATCTAATGGAGTAGTTACACTGTTTCCAATTCGGTTCGAAACCCCTTTTTGGATCGATTTTGGTTTTGATTTTTGGATCCGGGTATTTTGCCACCCTAGTTATTAAAGTATTTTTAATGATTTTGACGTTATTGTTAAACTATGATCAATTAATGCTTAGTGATACTTAACAAATTTCAACCCATTGTACTTGTTATAAAGACTCTAAAGAATCATACTAAAGAAAATTTATATTTTGACAAATTGGCAAAAATATCAGGGACTATAACCAACTAATTCAATCTTTTTAGTGATTTTGATGTTATTGTTAAACTATGATCAATTAATGCATAATGATAATTAATAAGTTTCAATCCATTGTAGTTGTTATAGAGGCTCTAAGAAATCATACTAAAGCAACTTTTATATTTTGTCAAATTGGCAAAAAAATCATGGACTATAACCAACTAATTCAAAATTTTTAGTGATTTTTACGATATTGTTAAACTATGATCAATTAATGCATAGTGATAATTAACAAGTTTCAACCCATTGTAGTTATCACATATTACATGTGTTCCTAATCTGCAACCACGAGGATCACAATCCTCTGGACTATTACATCGAAATTGGCCTTCACTCCTCATAATCATACCTGTATATAATATAATATGGGAAAATTGTCATTTAATTCGTAAAGTTACCCGATAATATAATATCGGATTTTGTCGATTTAAATATTAAAAAATAATAAGAAAAAATGACAAAATCTTTGAAAGACTTACATGAAGAAATTAGGAGAAGAACAATGAAAATACTTGCTAACTTTTCCATTGTGTTTTTTCTTCTTCAATATTTTTTTAATTTGAAGTTTCTGATTGAAGACAAAATGGATCGCAAACTCATCTTTGTTCTGCTTGACCTCAAGACCGATCATGTATATAATGTTTCCTCTTGAAACAGCTATGGAACATTGATGACTGCGACATTGGAGTGGAATGGGATACCTACCTATATCATTGGTATAGGTAGAGGTATTAGCGCCGGTGTTGGACTAGCTGCTACTGTTGTTTACCCTCTTATGCAAGACCGGCTCGCGCCACTTAGAACTGGACTATGGTCCTTTTGGTCACAGGTATATAGATATATACTAATCAATATATACTGGAGAGCCTGATGGATAATTCTTGACGGGTATATCCGTCAGGAATCCGTCGGAAAATCCGTCAGAAAATCCGTCAGAAAATCGGTCTGACAGCATATCTGTTAATGTAACCGTTGCCAACAGTTATATTCGTAAATCCTGACGGATTTATCCGTCAGGATTCCGTCACGACAAAGTCTATAAAACCAGAACTTCCCACCTTCATTATTCACACATTCACAACATATATTTTACAAAAAAAAATCTAATCCTCATTATTTTCGATCATGGATGGATCAGAAAAAATCGATCCAGATATGAACCTTTTGAACGACGAGTATTCGCGTGGTGTTATGAAATTTCTGGAATTAGTGACGGATCCCTAAGTAATGCCAATTCGTGACGGATTTGCCCATCACGTTTTGACTGTTTTTTGTAGTGAATTTATTACTTAATTTTGAATGTGTGATATTATGGGAACATATTGGTTTAGGATCTTGTTCCGGAATCGGATCGTTGTATGGTTGGAGGTGTACAAAACTCATTACAAGCAGCTCTTGAATTAATGACTAATCTTTTCGGTATCATTGTATCTAATCCTAAGGTAAAATTATAACAATTCAAGTATTATTTTCGGATTGAAAAATGGATATTTTTGTTTTTTTATTTATTATAGATAGGTCATTATTCATACATAGTATATATCATTTATCAGGGACGGTCCAGAACATAAGCAAGTGAAACCACTGATTAGGGCATCAATATCTAGAGTACATTTCCATCGAAATAAAATGGCATTTTTCTTTAAATAGAAGGGACTTTTTTCTTAAAATAAAAAGATATTTATGTTGAAATAGATGGGGTTTTGTTGAATTTTAAAAAATTGATATCATAAGTATCATAAATTAAAGATTTTTTTAGAAATAATATTCTTTAGAAGTTTTAAGATGGTAAACCAATTTTAATATATCTTAGTTAAATAATTTGTTTTGTTTTTTTATCACTCTAATCTTTGAACCATAACGAACCATCAAGTTAATTTTGTTAAAATAAAAATTTTGACATATTTATAAGGGGAACATTTTCAGATTTGTATAGGGCATCCAAACGCGTTGGACCGGCATTGTCATTCATTAGGATTATTCATCTACATATTTTTAATATTCATGATTCCACCATTTACATAATAATATATACATATATTTTTAAAAAATTATAAAAGTAAAAGAGTATTTTCATAACACAATTTTCTATAAATTAATTAGTAAAAAAATTATAAGAAAACATCTATTTCACTTTGAGCATATTCCTTTATTGAACAAAAATTTCGTTTCATAAATTGTTACACTATCAAAATGATTGTATCATTGTATCAATTTTCTTAATAATTTTTTTAAAAAAAAACTAAACTAGTAATCTTGTATAAAAGAAATGCTTATATAACAAATTGTGTATGTGCCTTCACCTTCTTCCACTTTTTATTTCCTCTCAATGTACATAACTTTTGATTTCCTTCTTCTAACCTAACCGTTAATATTTTGATAAACTAATACATTTTCTTTATTTTTTCATTCTAATTTTAATTCAGTTAATCTTTAATACTCCCTCGGTTTCAAAATATAGGATGTTTTAAAAAATTATTTATGTTCCAAAATATAAAATATTTTCAATCAAATTATCGACATATACAAGAACGTGTATATGTGTAGAAGAATTGATGAAGATGAAGAAAGAGTGATCCGATTCATTCTGATGGAAACCGTAACCTTCTAGATCCTGTTCAAGCTTTGCAAACTAGCACCTTGGTGCTTGTTTTAATTCAGTTAGTCTTTAATACTCCTTCAGTTTCAAAATATAGAATGTTTTAGAGAATTATTTATGTTCCAAAATATAAAATATTTTCAATCAAATCATCGACATATACAAGAACGTTTCAAGCTTTGCAAACTAGCACCTTGCTGCTGCTTGTTTAAAGCCATAGAGAGACTTACGAAGTTTACATAACACCTTGTATTCTTTAGTGTACAAATTTAAGTCTATACAATTTTCAGTGGTAATGCCAGATTTTTACAAATTAGAAGACTGTCATCTGTCTCTTCCTTTAAGATGTAAACTTACAAAAGTTGTTTAAATAACTACAAGGAAACAAATGTGGTAGGTGTTTTTAGTGTTTACATAAATTCGACACTAAAGAAGCAGACACTCACCCACTGGTCCTAATTTATGTAAACCGGTCGGTATCAGCACTTTTCTGATTATAGTATATATAAAGTTGGAGACTTTTCTGATTAGTATCTCTCTACAAGCAAGAAGCTCCAACTCTCTTGGTGAGATTCTTGCTTTTTGATCATCTTCTTGATACAATGAGGAAGGAAGTTACTTCTTTGGTTCTGTTGTTATTCCTCTGTTTCTCTTTTATGGCTGTCTCAGACTCATACTCATACTTAGGACCAGTGGTTCCCACAACTCCACTAGTCACATTTCTTCAACAAGTACAGATCACTGCGATTCGATCCTACTCGAAAACCCGAACCCGAGACCCAAAATCTTACATTGATATGTCTCTCAAGCTCCCTCACAACCTCTCCACAGTCGAATCAGCCTTTAATCATCTCACAAGCCACTCACAGGACCAGTCAGTCCCCGAGGAAAGTCTTAAAAGGTTCATCGATAAATACTTCGACCGCCCAGAAGAAGATCTAGTGCACCATGAACCAGAGGATTTCCTCACATATCCCTCTCACTTCCTCGTCAAGGTTGAGAACAAACAAGTTCGAGAATGGGCGGTTAAGGTACACAACATATGGAGGAGCTTAAGCTTCAGAGTCTCTGACTCGGTTAGAGAGTTTCCTGAACGGCACACGCTTCTACCGTTGCCGGAACCATTTATCATACCCGGTTCAAGATTCAGAGAAGTCTATTATTGGGATTCTTATTGGGTCATCAAGTAAGTGTTTTCATATGGGTGGGCATTTAAAACCGAACCAAATATATCAAACCCAACCGAACGGTTTGGTTTATTCGGTTATTTCGGTTCAGTTTATCATTTTTTATTTTAGTTCGGTTCGGTAACAATTTTTTCTACTAAAGTAATCAAACCGAACTTTCTAAATTAACCGAATACCGAGAAAAAACTGAAAAACCCGAAAAAATAAAAAAAACCTAAAATCTAAGCGAAATTAAGATTTTCGAACTGAACAAACCGAATGCTGAACTGAACTTTTGTTCAGTTCGATTCGGCCAAAAGAAAAAACTGAAAAACCGAAAAAACAGGTTATTTGGGTGGGCATTTAAACCGAACCAAATATATCGAACCCAACTGAACGATTTAGTTTATTCGGTTATTTCGGTTCAGTTCAACATTTTTTATTCTATTTTAGTTCGGCTTAGTTTGGTAACAATTTTTTTTTACTAAATTAATCGAACCGAACTTGCTAAATTAACCGAATACCGAGAAAAAAACAAAAAAAAACAAAATAAAATACCGAAAATCTAAGCGAAATTAAGATTTTCGAACTGAACAAACCGAATGCCGAACCGAATTTTTTTTCGATTCGAGTCGGCCAAAAGAAAAAACTGAAAAAAACAAACAAACCGAATGCCCACCCTTAGTTTTTCAACTTGAGAACTTGGATTTTGTAGTATTACGTGTTGACTAAGTAACACTTACTTTTTGCAGAGGACTTATAACGAGTAAGATGTTAACTACAGCAAAAGGAATAGTGACAAATCTAATGTCACTTGTAGAGACTTATGGTTATGCTCTCAATGGAGCTAGAGCTTATTACACTAACAGAAGCCAACCACCTCTATTAAGCTCCATGGTTATTGAGATTTATAATGTTACTAAAGATGAGCAACTTCTCAAGAAAGCTATCCCATTGCTTCTTAGAGAATACCACTTTTGGAACTCTGGTTAGTTAATTAGCTAGTTATTTACTTTATAAATCTACAATTAGCTTATTTTGATTATGTTATCTTAGGTAAACATAAAGTGATTATCCGTGATGGTAATGGTCATCATCATGTTTTAAGCCGTTTTTACGCCATGTGGAATAAGCCACGACCTGAAGCCTCTGTTAAGGTATGTTCCTTAGCTTATTAATTGTTTTTACATTGGAGATAATGTTGTTCCTTTGTACATAGGATCAAGAATTGGCTTCGGGGTTCTCTAGTTTTATAGAGAAACAGCAATTCCATCGAGAGATAGCTACTGGCGCTGAAACAGGATGTGACTTCTCCACAAGATGGATGAGGTAAACCACTTACCTTTAAATCATAATATTTAGGAACCGACAGGGCCGACTGTAACGCCCCACCCCTGGATCGCTACTATAACCCAATAACCCTTAGTATGATACTGTCCGCTTTGGTCCACAAAGACCCGCACGACTTTCCTATTGGGTACTATCCCAAAAGGCCTAATAGCCCCCATTTTTTATAAGTCTGTTCTTATATAAAATATGCCTCCAAAATTTAATTTTTTTTATATATAGGTCTATTTTAACGGCACAAATTAAAATAAATAGATGAAATAGTAGTTTCAACTTTTAAAATTTTGTTTCAAGCGTCCCCTCAAGGACGACCCAAATTAAAAATAAATAGATAAAATAGTAGTCTCATTTTTTAAAATTTTGTTTCAAGCCACCAAAATTTCAGGACCGGCCATCCGAGAGACTAATTGACAGTAAGTAAATGATGCAGGCATCCTCCTAATTTCACAACAATGGCTACAACATCAGTTGTCCCCGTGGATCTAAACGTCTTCCTTCTAAAGGTATTTCTTTTTTTCTTTGATCATATTATACAATTATGTGCTAAAATTATCTTCTTCTTTTGTTCGTGTAGGTGGAACTTGATATGGCGTTTATGATGAATATCTGTGGGGATAAAAATGGATCAGAAGATTTTCTGAAAGCCTCAAAAGCTAGAGAGAAAGCCTTTAAGGCTGTGTTTTGGAACGGTAAAAAACGACAATGGCTAGATTACTGGCTTTCCTCCAATGGTGATGTAAGTAACAAAATCTCTAACACTTGAGTTACACAAGTTTGATAATTCTCGATGAGTTAGTTAGTTTAATGTTGTGTTTTTTTCAGGAGCCTGAGACATGGAAAGCTGAAAACCAGAATAACAATATTTTTGCTTCTAACTTTGCACCAATATGGCTTACTTCCTTCAATTCAAGTAAGACATATACTCCCTCCGTTTTTAAAAGATTGTCATTTTAGGAATTTTACACAGATTAAGAAATTTATGTTTTTTATAAAAATAACATTAAGTATTCTAAATCAATCAATAGAAAAAAGTACTGCAATTATTCTATTCGTCAGAAAAGTCAAACTCATTAAATTTCTGCTTTGAAAACCTAAAACAACATTCTTTTTAAAACAAAAAATGATAGGTAAAACGATAATCTTTTATAAACGGAGGGAATATTACACATGTATTAGTATTTTTGTTTGTATGTTAACTTTTTTTTTTATTGTCTCAAATGTAGATAAACAGCTGGTGAAGAAAGTCATGAAAGCTCTTAAAAAATCAGGACTCATTGCTCCAGCTGGAATCTTAACTTCGTTGACAAACTCAGGACAACAATGGTAAAACTCAATATCTAAATTACTTTGATAAATAAACATTTTTTGGCATCATTAATAGTATTTTGATTTGCAAATGTAACAACAGGGATTATCCGAATGGATGGGCACCACAACAAGATATGATCGTGACAGGACTTGCGAGATCTGGAATAAAAGAAGCTAAGGAGATGGCTGAAGATATTGCAAGGAGATGGATCAAGAGCAATTATGTTGCTTATAAGAAAAATAAAGCTATTCATGAGAAGCTCAATGTGTTAAAGTTTGGTGAATCTGGTGGTGGAGGATTATATACGCCACAGGTACTAAAAACATCTTTTCAAATTTTAAATTATCTTCTTTAATTATAGGGGTGTGAAATGCTCAATTAAAAAGTATAGGACTTAATTGCATTGATGTTGAGTTAATTTGTGTTGGAAAAATATGCAGATTGGATTTGGATGGTCAAATGGAGTAATACTAGAATTCTTGGAAGAGTTTGGGTGGCCTTCAAGCCTTAGCATTAAACCCTAGATTTAGTAGGTTTTATATATATATATATATATA
>OVBE01000053.1:15673-76102 GCA_900406425.1 Iberis pinnata | reverse complement strand
TATATATTGCGAAGTCGTTTATTTATTTTTTACAATTGTTTAACGTATCTCAATACAATAATTTTGAATCGTTTTTTGATGAAATATTAAATTTATTTATCAAAAGTGAGTAAAACATATGTACAAAAGAGTTTAAATTGAAGTAGTTTTCTGAAGAAAAAAAGAGAAATCGGGAGAAGTCGATAATGTCGAGGATCCCTATGAAAGCAAGATTTCTCTTACACCAAATTTGATTAGAATATATGAACAAAAGTGTAATTTTTATTAAAACTATCAAGTGTTTACAATATTCTCTCCAATATTATCAGTTTCTCTATGAGAATATCAAAGTTTTGCAGAAGATTTTTGGTCCTCTCTCCGAACCCCCACATAGACCATTTATAGAACTCTCTATATGGCCCCCTATGCATCTCTCGCACTCAATGTGTCTTTAATGCTCTTGATATGCCGTTACGCCTTCTAAACTTCTCGTAACCCCCGGCTCAGTTCGTTCTCGTCGCTCCTTTGGAGACTCCGCGTATTGGGCTTCCTAGCGAGTTACAGCCCACTCGAAGCTTACCCGCGATGGGCCGCGCCAGCCCACTATCTTTCTCTCATGTTCGTGGGTTTCAAGTATTTCATAATTACCCATGTCCAGAAGCAGCTTATTAAGCTTCACCCTCTGCTCTCCAAGCTCCCCGTACGTTGAGCTCTCTTCGAGCACAGAGCTCTCCCCGCGAGCAGAGGGCTCTGTAGAGCGCCGAGGCTGCTCTCCGCGAGCAGAGGGCTCTTCAGAGTGTCGTGGCTGCTCTCCGAGCTCTCCGCACAATAAGCTCTCTCCACACGCTGAGCTCTCTCCGTAAGGAGAGGGTTCTCCAAAGAGCCGAGGCTTCTCTCCGAGCTCCCCGCACGCTGAGCTATCACTGTGTACAGAGCTTTCTTCGTGAGTAGAGGGCTCTCTAGAGCGCCGAGGCTTCTCTCTGCAAGCAGTAGGCTCTTAGGAGCGCCGAGGCTGCTCTCTGAGGGCCCTGCACGCTGATCTCTCTCCATTTGCATAACTCTCTCCATGAGCAGAAGGATCTTCGGAGTGTTGAGGCTGCTATCCACGAGGCGAGGGCTCTTCATAGCGCCATGGCCGCTCTCTAAGCTCCCCACACGCTGACCTCTCTCTGCGCATAGAGCTCTCACCGCGAGTAGAGGGCTTTCCAGAGCACCAAGGCTGCTCCCCATGAGCAAAAGGCTCTCCGGAGCGTTGAGGCTGCTCTCTAGGAGCAGAGGGTTCTTTGGAGCGCCAAGGCTGCTCTCCGAGCTCCCTACACGCTGACCTCTCTCTGCGCACAGAGTTCTCTCCGTGACCAGAGGGCTCTTCAGAGCGCCGAGGCTGCTCTCCCCGAATAGAAAGCTCTTCAGAGCGCTGAGGATGCTCTCCGAGCGCCCCGCACGTTGAGCTCTCTCCGCGTGTAGAGGTGCTGGCTCCCCGTGCGTGGTCTCTGCGAGCACCCTATGGAGCACCAGTGCTGCTCTCTGTACGTGGTTTTCGTGAGCACCCTCTAGAGCACCTGCACGACTCTCCGTGTGTTGTCCGCATCGACCCATTCTCCATTCCTTGTGCTATAAACCAACCCGAGTCAATTGGTGCGCCCACATTTTCCCCTCCATTTCATTAATGGAAGCTTTCCTTTGATGGAATTTTCTAACTTTACGTCGTCCTGAGACTCATCGAAGATTCGGCATTGTCCGGGGTGGATTTTTTGGCAATGAGAGCAAGGGATCATGATTCACTCCTCCGCTCTACTATATAAGGCACCAAGAATTTATGGTTTCTCACATCTACTCCATCGCTTCCCTCGACTTTTGCATCGGAACCATTACTTCACTCACCAAGGAGGCATCATAACTCCCCTCCCAAGACTCACAAGGTATATTACTTCTTTTACTTTATAGAGTTCCTCTTTGATCTTGTGTGCACTCTTGAGCTTTTAGTGAGTTTAAGTGGATTTTAATTGAGTTTGATTCTTTTTTGTGGTTTAAATATCGTAAAACTAATTTTCATCACAAATTCCATCGGTTTTAAATCAAACTCCTCCATATTATCTTTCTTACTTTTCACTCAATCTCTTTCTTTCATGGATACTCCTCGAATCGGGAGCCTTATGGCCCGGTTCCAAGCATGTTACCGCTCTGCATCGGATCCGATACCTTTAACCACACCGAGTAGTACCTGCATCGAACCGTCACATGCGCTGGATAGTCCTTGCGTCGAGTGTCCATGCTGGTGACGCACCGACTGGTCTCTGAACTGAACCAACCAGTCCCGACATTGAGTTGCTCGCACCGAGTAGTCCCCACGTTGAGGCATTTTGCATAAGACCATCCCCATGGTGAACGTACACCCATTCCAAGTCTTCCATGCATTGAGCCTTTTGCGCCTGCTCCCGCCCGAGGCATCCCCAAGCCGACTCGAGCCACTGGAGCTCTCGTATCAAACAAGATTTCTCGAGAAGTTCAACCTTGCATTGCAGAATATGTACGAAGACAAGGCTGTCTTCACTGCTCTGCTCGGGGAAGTTTAGGGTCGCCTACATGAGGCAGAGAGACATGCTTCCGAGGTTGAGGCACGTGCTAGTGCCTTAGTCCACACATGAGAATCAGAGTCTTAAGAGGGTTGTCGTGGATGCGAAGAAAGTGATTGGCGATAGAGTCCTCGCATGTGTTGTGCAGGTGAACAATAAATCTTTTTCATTTGTTTCTCTAAGTGATATATTCTTGCCCATGAATTTATAATGATTTGTATTGAATATGTGAAGCTCCATCTCGCGGCTCGGGATGCTACACTCATACCTTAAGCTCGCGATTGCAAGATTAACTCGAACTTTGAGCTTTTAAGGGAGATCGTTCGGGGCGGTGTGACTGATTTCAAGTCCGATTGGAGGAGGTTTCTACCGACAAAGATTCCGCCATGGCTGCTTTATTTGAAGTCGAGGCGAAGGTTCATCCACTCGAGTTAGATAGCTTTATGCAGATTATTTTGGATTCTCTACCGCCTTCCCAGGTTGCTATCACTCCACCCGTTGTTGAGGCTACCGAGGTTACGCTTGATGAGTTTGGGTCAAACATAGAATTTTCCATGGAAGAATTCCTCTTCGAGACTGCTCAGACTACAAATATGGAAGTATCCTGCCCTGAGACTTCGCAGTTCGTGGATGCAGATGATCCCTGCACCTAGAATTTGCAGCCGGTAGGGATTGTGGAGCCCTGCACCGAGACTCCCTCATTTTATGTTGCTGACCCCGCACTCTATCTTTTAACTTTTTATCACACTTTGTTATTTTTACTTTATATACTTTTCTCAGGATGACCCGAAGACTTTTATTAGAACCCTTTATTATGGATTCCTTATGAATTTACTTAGGATGGCCTGATGCTTATCTATTCTTCCAAGTTTTTCTATATGCCTTAGCATTTATTTTACCTTACTGAATTTTTTCTCTTTTAGTCTTTTTTTTTTGAGTGATGGCTAAGTTTTATACCTTGCCCCCTAACCTTTATCGAGCTGATTATTTGTTCAAAGGGTGACTATTTCGTCTCATAGATGAATTTCGTTTTTGCCCCCGAAGTGGCATTACCACGAGTTGAATCGTGATTTGATGCTTAGGCAAGTTAGTGCGTTTTTTGTTTTTGAAACTTAATTTTTATGCTAGATTACGCTCAATGCGACTTTTATCCATGAGCTAAACTCAATCACCCCAAGCTGAACTTCTACCCGCACCAAGCTGACTTTACAGTTCACGGTTTTCACGAGTTACTGTATTTTCAAGTATATTCTGTTTTTCATGTAGCTTACGGTTAAGTTTTCCACGCTGTGGTGGTTCAAGGGGTTTTCTTTTTCTTGTAGCTTGTAGCGAGTCGTGACACCAGTGCGTTTTAAGTATTTTACGCTACTGTTCATATGTTCTGTTTGCATATAACTTACAATTACCCACGCCGTGGTGGTTTAAGTGATTTACTTTTGCTCATAGCATGCATTGAGTAGTAACACCAGTGCGTTTTAAGTATTTTACGCTACTGTTCATATGTTCTGTTTGCATATAACTTAAAGTGACCCACGCCGTGGTGGTTTAAGTGATTTGCTTTTGCTCATAGCATGCAGCGAGTAATAACACCACCGCAGTGGTTGTTTTTGGAACACAGTTCTTTATTTCTCCACACCAAAAATTATAGAGTCTTTTCTTTCATCATCATCGCGAGTTTCCCCCCAGTTCACCCCGAGCGTAACTTCAGGGTTCTTCTCCCCGAGCAGAGCTCCAGGGTTCTCTACCCCTAGCTGAGCGGCAGGATCCTCCACCCCGAGCAGAGCTTCATAAGTCTCTACCTTGAGCTGAGCTGTAGGACCCTCCACCTCGAGCAGAGCTTGAAGATTCTTCACCCCAAGCTGAGCAGCAGGATCCTCCACCCCGAACAAAGCTTCATGATTCTCTACCCCGAGCTGAGCTGCAAGATCCTCCACCCCTAGCAGAGGTTCAAGATTCTCCATCCCAAGCAGAGCTGTATGATCCTCCACCCGAGCAGTGCGGTAGGATCCTGCACACCAAGCAGAGCTTCAGAACTCTCCACCCCGAGCAGAGCCCCAGAGTTCTCCACCCTGAGCTGAAGTTTAGGATTTGTTGGTGTGGAAAGACTATCGTCTTTGTTCTCCTTTAATTCTTCTAGTGCTCGTCTTTTCATGGACCGTGTCTGGATAGCCATGACGTTATCGTGGACTGATATACTCGGCTCTTCGATTGTGTCCACCCTTATCATTCTCTGAACCAATGGATTCGAGGTAGACGCCAATGCGGCCAGCGCGTTAGCCGAACTGTTTTTTCCTTGCAGGATTTGGGTTAGCTCGAAGCTGTCAAATTGTGATATGATACTTTGAACCAATATTACATACACTTCCATCCTGGCATCTTTAGCTTCATGATCCCCACTTATTTGACTAGTCACGAGCTGAGAGTCACTCGCGCTCGAAGTTCTCTAACTCCGATCTCTAGTGGTAATCTCAGCCTCACAATGAGAGCTTCATACTCTGAATTGTTGTTCAAAGGGAGCTCACTGGTGTTGTCCGTCGTACCCCAAGCTGAACTTAAAGTGTTCAACACATCATTTCCACCATGGGGAATAAAACCATCTCCTCCTTGAGAATTCTCTTTGGGATCAGAGTTGTTCTCACCAAGGACAAAACCCCGAGGTCCCTGTTGGGTTTGGCTCGCAGATCCTCCCGCTCCGACAAGATCCCCACCAGGGAGGACTGTCATCATCACTGGTGGGGGTAGACTTCTATGCGCTCCCAACCGCGCCTCCATCTCAGTTTGGGCACTTGCGTGGGATGCCAACTGGGTTGTCACGTTCTCCTCATGATTGTTGAAGCGAATAGGGAGTGCATCACTTGATTCTTCTATCTTTCGATAGAGCTCACCAGGGTCGCGAGCAGAGCCTTCACCCCTGCTAGAGCATCAACAACTAGGTTGTTCACTGATGAATCCATCTCTTCTTGCTAGGTAGGGTTGACTTCTTTAGAAATTTCTTCGGATCCCCACAGTCGGCGCCAAAATGTGAGAGCAAGATTTCCCTCACACCAAATTTGATTATAATATATGAACAAAAGTGTAATCTTTATTAAAACTATCAAGTGTTTACAATATTCTCTCCAGTATTTTAAATTTCTCTTTGAGAACATCAAAGTTTTGCAGAAGATTTTCGGTCCTCTCTCTAGACTACCACATAGACCATTTATAAAACTCTCTATGCACGCTGAGCTATCTCCAGGCACAGAGTTCTCTCCATGAGCAGAGGGCTCTCCGAAGCGCCAAGGCTGCTCTCAGCAAGTAGAGGGCTCTTCGGAGCACCGAGGCTGTTCTCCGAGCGCGCTGAACGCTGAGCTCTCTTTGCGAGCATTACTCTCTCCAAGAGAAGAAGGCTCTCCAGGGCATTGAGGCTGCTCTCCGCGAGCAGTGGGCTCTTCAGAGCACCTAGGATGCTCTCCGAGCGCCCCGCACGCTGAGCTCTCTTCGCGAGCATAGTTTTTTCCATGAGCAGAAGGCTCTCTGGAGTGTTGAGGTTACTCTCCACAATCAGAGGGCTCTTCGGAGCGCCAAGGCTGCTCTATGAGCTTCCCACACGTTGACCTCTTTATGCGCACAGAGCTCTCTCTGCGAGTAGAGGGCTCTCCGGAGCGTCGAGGCTGCTCTCCACGAGCAAAAGGCTCTCCGGCGTGTTGAGGCTGCTCTCCGCGAGCAAAGCGGTTTTCAGAGCATCGAGGCTGCTCTTCGAGTTCACCACACGCTGACCACTCTCTGCGCACAGATCTCTCTCCGCGAGTAGAGGGCCCTCCAGAGCGCCAAGGCTGCTCTCCGCGAGTAGAGGGCTCTTCAAAGCGCCAAGGCTACTCTTCGAGCACCCAGCACGCTGAGCTCTCTCCGCGTGCGGAGGCGCCAGCTCTCCGTGCGTGGTCTCTATGAGCACCCTGTGGAGCACCAGCGCGACTCTTCATTCGTGGCTTCCGCGAGCACCCTCTAGAGCACATGCGTGGCTCTCTATGCATTGTGCGCATTGGCCCATTCTCCTTCCCTTGTGCTACAAACCGACCCGGGCCCAGTAGGTTGACCAGAGTTAATTTGTGGGCCCACAAACCCTAGGTAAGGTGTGTTGTTGATGGTTGCCCGTTAAAACCTGAATCTAGAAAACCTTGTGGGATAAAACTAGAAGTATAAAAAAGAGTATAATCATCGACCACTACCTCAAGGGCTGATAAGATGATGAGTTGAGCTTATGCCATCGGTCTTGGAGAGCATGATAGGGTGCGTTGCTGGAGTAATGTAGCCTTTTGATTATGTCCGTGATGCAACGTCGAAGATGGATGGGTGATTGTGTATGGCGAGCATGTAGGCGTCCGTTCCTTTCCCTTTCGAGATAGTAGATGGTGATTTGGAAGCAAAGTTTGAGTAAAACTGCATCCAGGAGACTGTGTGAGTGGTGGCATAGTGCACAAAGAGTTGTTGACCAGTTGGGGTTGACCCTATGTGGTAGGAGCGGTGAGGTGAGCTCTGACCAAATTGTGAATGAGTATGTGAACGTGAAGAATAGATGATCCCATGTTTTATCGGGTTCCCCACAAAGGATGCACAGTTGATAGTGTCCCAGTTGCGCATTCGTCTACCTGTTGAGAGCGTGTCAAGAGCAACAAGCCAAGATGATGTAAGATTGGAATCACTCCAAGCATTAGACCAAAAGGATGATCAAGATATTCCAAGCTTAACTTGCGGAAGAATGGAATGAAGATATAAATGAAAGGTGATAGAGATTGACTCACTCAATCAATGAAGAACTCATGGTTTAAATCACTCAAATAATAAGAACTACAGAAATTCAATAGAACTTAAGAGAATCACACACTAAGAACTAAAGAACAAACAAAGATTTTCGCAAACTTTGTAGAGAAAAGACTTTTCTTATTAATTTGTTTGATCAAGGGTGCTTTACACCATGAGCGTAACTAAGCTTAAATAAGCTAGAATAAAACGGTTAGGAATGTACAAAAGGGAACAAACAGGTCGCATGAAGGTGGAGGAGCCTTTGGTACATAATGAGAGAATCTTCCAAATAAGGAAGTAGCCATTGGTTTGAGTCTTGTGATGGCTCTGAATTTTCATGGTTTTTACATATCATTTAGCATCAATTATGAGGTCTTTAGGCGTGCATACATCACATTTATAGTTAATTTTAATAAGTTTGTGATTTGTAGGAATATTGCATTAGAATTTGCATATGCACGCATTTTGGAGATTTTTCAGGACTTTCAAAGTTTTCGGGAAGGATTTGTGAGATTTCAGAAAAGTAGCACTTAACATGGAATGGAGCAGCACTTAGCGTGGAATCGACTGGCACTAATCTAGATCGACCGCAGCACTTACCTGGATTGATCTTAGCTCTCTCCTGCATTGATCTTGGATCGATCCCGCAACACCTATCTGGATCGATCTCAGTTCCTATCTGGATTGATCCTGCATCACTCCTGGTTTGATCCCAAGTATCTTCTGGATTGATCCCAACTGCAACATTTGGATAGATCCCAGCTCACTTCTGGATCGATCCAGATTGATCTCAGTACACGTACAGATCGATCCCGCGCCAAGCTTCTAGATCGATCCCGCACTGAAACCAAATCGATCTCACTCAAGCCTCAAACAAGCTGGATTGATCTCAAGCTCAACTTCTGGTTCGATCTCATTCAACCGTCCCCAGCTCAGATCGATCACGCACTTACCAACTCGAAGTCAAACACGCTCCGACCCGACCAACTCAAGTCCAAAGTGGACCTGACCCAAGATCCGAGCCAATCATTAGCTTTTGTCTTTAGTGCGATTTAAGGCTTTTCTCTGAACACTTTAAAAGCCATAATTCGCCTCCTTTTGCACAAGTCTTGTTTTTCTTTCCTTTTTAGGTTTTGTCTTAGGTTTTTTTCATTCTCTTTGTTGTTCTTCATGTTCTTGGTGTAAAAACCAGATTTTTTTTAAGTTTCAAGTTAATATACTGTTTTTCCTTTACTTTCTTGCTTAGATTTAAGTTGTTGCTTATCTGGTGCATATTGATTTACGTTTTAGGATTTTAATCTTCTGTTTTTGTTTGTTCTTCATCTCTGTTTTTACTGTTTCATTGCTGTTCTTAGTTTCTGGGTTTGTGTTCTTGCTGTTGTTGCTATTCTTCATCTGTTTAACCTGAGATCCGCATGTTTAGCTTTGAAGTTATGATTTATGTTTTCTTGGTTTTTAGTTCCATGAGTAGTGAGTAGTTCCTGAGGATGGGGTAGACTAAGGGCGATGTCCTGATATTACCTTAGTACCTAAGCTGTTTGTCTTTAAATCCCTTCTTTTTCACTTGCACGTAATGCTGATTGTATTTCTTCCTAACCCGTTGAAAACCCGCCTTTAGGCTCTTCAACACTTAACTGTGATTCGTTGAAGAAGTCCAGAACTCGGTGATTTCAGAGATTAGCTAATCCTTACCTGACGCTTAGATGCATTCAGCCTGAGAGGTTAAAGTTTTAGGAGGCTTTTTGGCTTTGGTAGGTTGTTGCTTAATGTCTTCTAGGTAGTGTACCGCTAACGGGAGTTAGGTCTGGTGATTGCTTAGGTTGATTCTATTTATCAAGAGATTGTACTTGGTTGCATATGAACCTATCGTCTAGGGATAGCTTACATGATTGTTTGATGTATGTTAGGTGCTTAGGTAGATTGGGACGGATCTCTGGTTGATTACCCTTAGTCCTCAGGAACTGCTTCACATTTGTTTACATATTTCACTCTCTCTGCTTTAATTCTGTTTTTGCATCTTAGTCTTTTATGCTTCTTTTTCCTGTTACTGCACTTTACTTCTAGCATGTTCACTGTAGTTAGGACCTGTTAATAAAACACCATTTTTACTGCTTAGCTTGACTTTGAAGCATCCACTGCATCTTGATTGTTAGTGCACTCCCATTTGGATTGATAACCCATCTAAACTACAATGGTGGGTAATTGATACCCTTTAGGATGAAGTTATCCTACTATCAATTTGGCGTCGTTGCCATTTGGGAGTTGTTTACTACATTCTGCATTTTTGATCTTTTTAGATCAAGCTTCTTTTTCATCTTTACTTACATGTCTACCTTTGTTTGCTTTGTTTTCAGGTACCTGCTTAGTAGTGTATGAAGCTGAGCAGCAGAGGAGCAACTGACTTGATTCCTCTCATTGATGATATCAGAGCTCTTGAATGTGAACACTCTCGGGCAAGACGTGAACAAGAACGTGCGGAACACTTGAGACGGTTGAACTTACAAATGTCAGACAACGCTGACAGAGACAACCAGAACACCATCGGTACTGGTGACAACCCCAACACTCACACCATCAGACATGGAATCAATCCACTTGCAGTTCAGAACAACAACTTCGAGATCAAGCATAGTCTCATTGCAATGGTGCAGAGCAACAAGTTCGATGGACTACCTATGGAAGATCCACTTGATCACCTCGATGAGTTCGATTGGTTCTGCAGCCTCACAAAGATAAATGGTGTGAATGAAGATGCTTTCAAACTATGCATCTTCTCTTTCTATTTGGGGGAGAAGGCACACCAATGGGAGAAGTCACTTCCCAGGAACTCCATCACAACCTGGGATGGCTATAAGAAGGCATTCCTTGCAAAGTTCTTCTCAACTTCCAGAACATCACGTATGAGGAATGACATTTCAGGCCTTGCACAGAAGAGTGCTAAAACCTTCTCTGAAGCATGGGAGCACTTCAAGAACTACACAATACAATGCCCCCATCATGGTTCAACAAAGCTTCTTTACTCAGCACCCTCTACAGAGGTGCCTTGCCCAATATTAGAATGCTGCTAGATACAGAAAACAATGGAAACTTCCTCAACAAAAGTGTGGATGAAGGATGGGAGTTGGTAGAGAACCTAGCCCACTCTGATGGAATTTACAGTGAGGACTATGATAGAACACCTCGCGGTAGTTCTACTTCTGATGATATCACAAAGAAAGAGATCAAGGCACTGAATGAGAAGTTGGACAGGTTACTCCTGGGTCAACAACATCAAGTTCAGTTCATCTCTGATGAAGAACAACTTCATATTCAAGCTGCAGAGGCTCAACAGCAAGTAGACATGTGCTATGTGCAGAACCAAGGGGGTTAAAACAAGGGGTACTTCAACTACTCTAACAACCCTGGTCTTTCCTACAGAGGCAACAACATTGCTAACCCACAAGACCAAGTGTACCCAACACTACCTCAGAAGGATCTTCAACCCTTCATCGATTATGCTCAAAAACGAGGTTTCTTTACAAATCCAAAACCTCGAGGTCGATCTCTTCAACAACCAGTCTCTATTCCTCCTACTACACTACCTCCTACTACATTTTCAACCGTTGAGGCACTGCTTATACAACTTCTACATGGTCAAGAGACTAGTGTTATAGAAAAATCGAAAACATTTGGTGAACTTCATACTCGATTGGAATCTTCTTTCAATGATGTCTACGCGAAGCTTGAAGCACTTACCTCCAGAGTCACTTCGCTCGAAAGAAAGACTGCCTCCATCTCTATTTCTTCATCTGGTAAACTACATTGCGCATCCACTTCCCAACCCACGATGTTGCTCATGTGAAAGCAATTACTCTACGCAGTGGGAAGGCATTACCACCACGATAGAATGCTCCTATTACTGAGGACAGTGGTGAACAAGTTGGGGGGGGGTCGTGTTTGAAAGAAGCTGAAGAAGAAGAACCTGCAAAAACTTATTCACATAGGACATTGCAACATCCACCAGAAGTGATCACCAAACCACCTCTTGCTGAACAACCATCTACAACACAACAGAAGGATGCACCCTTTATTCCACCACTATATGTTCCAAGGTTGCCATTCCCTTCTAGATTCAAGAAAGAAATCATGGCAAAGTACAAAAGCGTTTTTGAAAAATATATGAAAGACACTGAAATCAAAATGCCTCTTCTTGACGCAATCACTTTGATGACTCCATAGAAGAAGTTCCAAAAAGATGCTATCACCAAGAGAGGAAAGGAGATTCAGGGAATGGTAGTTCTAAGTGAAGAATGCAGTGCGATCATCACAAGAACCTCAATTCCAAAGAAGCTAGTAAACCCAGGATCATTTACCTTACCCTGTTCGCTAGGTCCCTTGTCTTTCGACAAATAATTATGTGACATAGGAGCATCAATTAGTCTTATGCCTCTATTAGTCGCAAGGAAGTTAAGCTTCAAAAATTTCAAACCCTGCAACATACTCTTGTACTTGCAGACCTATCAGTGCGAATCCCACATGGAATCCTTGAAAATTTACCTGTAAGGGTTGGAATGGCTGAAATCCCAATTGACTTTGTGGTTTTAGACATCAATGAGGAACCCAGATATCCTCTGATTTTAGGAAGGCCATTGTTGGCTACCGCTGGAGCTGTTATTGATGTTCCGAAAGGAAAAATCCAACTTAACATGGGTAAAGAGCTGAAGATGACCTCCAATATTCAAGAAGTCATGAGGAAACCCGCTGCTGAAGGAGAGATTTTCTACATGGAAAGATGGATCAACTCACTGATGAGTTCTTGGAAGAAATTGGTCAAGAAGATCACCTCCAAATTACATTGACTAGGAATGGCGATAGAGGGGATCCGTGAGGTGAAAGCTTGGGGTATGAGATAATCTTGGACTCACAAATACCACTGGAGTCTGAAGAACCCTTCGAAGATATCTGGGGTTCAGAAAGACAAGTCTTCTTAACTGCTGAGGAGATTGGATTCGAAGAGAAACCAAGTCAGAAGCCTACCCAAGTTCAAATGGACTATGCAATATCTGAAGATTGGTCTGAACTAAATGCACCAAGTGTGGAACTAAAACCACTCCCCAAAGGACTAAGGTACGTTTTTCTTGGACCTAACTCAACATAGCCAGTCATAGTGAGTGATGAACTTAGTGAAAATGAGTTAGAATCGCTGTTAACTAAATTGAGGAAGTTTAGGAGAGCAATAAGGTATTCATTGGATGACATAAAAGGGATATCACCTAGTTTATGCACTCATAGAACCAATCTTGAAAATGAATCTTATTCTAGCACTAAAACCCAAAGAAGACTAAACCCCAATCTGAAAGAAGTGGTAAAAAAGAAAATTCTAAAATTGTTGGATGCTGGTGTTATCTACCCTATCTCAGATAGTACTTGGATATCACTGGTTCATTGAGTCCCAAAAAAGGGAGGAATTATTGTGATTAAAAATGACAAGGATGAACTAATACCAACCAGAACAATCACTGGACATAGGATGTGCATCGACTACAAGAAGTTTAATGCAACATCTAGAAAAGATCATTTTTCATTACCCTTCATTGATCAAATGTTAGAACGCCTAGCCAACCATGCTTATTATTGTTTCCTTGATGGATATAGTGGATTTTTCCAAATCCTTATCCACCCTCAAGATAGGAAAAAACCACATTCACGTGCCCTTACGACACTTTTTCAAATAAAAGGATATTGTTTGGGCTTTGCAATGCACCTGCCACATTTCAGAGGTGTATGACTTCGATTTTCTCATATTTAATTGAGGAAGTAGTTGAGGTGTTCATGGATGATTTCTCCGTGTGCGACTCTTCTTTCTCCTCCTGTTTGTCAAATATGTGCAGGGTTTTTACCAGGTGCGAGGAGACAAATCTAGTCCTGAACTAGGAAAAGTGCCACTTCATGGTAAAGGAAGGGATAGTGTTAGGACACAAGATCTTAGAGAATGTTATAGAAGTAGACAAGGCTAAAATAGATGTAATGGTGCAGTTGCAATCGCCGAAGAGAGTGAAGGAAATTAGGAGCTTCCTTGGCCATGCAGGTTTCTATAGAAGGTTTATCAAGGACTTTCCAAGGATAGCCAGACCTTTAACAAGGCTTTTGTGTAAATAAGCTGAGTTCAACTTCGACACATAATGTTTGGAAGCCTTCCACCGCATCAAAGAATCCTTGGTAACTGCACCAGTAGTTCAAGCTCCCAATTGGGACTACCCATTTAAGATCATGTGCGATGCCTCAGACTATGCAGTTGGAGCTGTCTTGGGGGCAGAAGATTGATAAAAAGGTGCACGTCATCTATTATTCTAGTAGGACTATGGATGATGCTCAGGTGAAGTATGCCACAGTAGAGAAGGAGTTGCTATCAGTTGTCTTCGCATTTGAAAAATTTAGAAGCTACTTGGTTGGTTTGAAAGTGATATTTTATACTAATCATGCTGCGATGAGGCATATCTATGCTAAGAAGGACACCAAACCGAGACTATTGAGATGGATTCTCTTATTGCAAGAGTTTGACATGGAGATAGTGGATAAAAAGGGTATTGAAAATGGAGTAGCATATCACTTTTCAAGAATGAGGATTGACGACTCGGTTCCAATTGATGACTCTATGCCTGAAGAAAAACTCATGATAAGCCATACATGTGCGTTTTTTGAAAATGAAGTAGTGACAACGAAAGTAGCACCATGGTATGTAGATTTAGTTAATTATAAGGTATGTGGAACAATCCCTGAAGATTTCGACGAATATAGAAAGAGGAAGTTCCTAAGTGATGTAAAGCATTACTAATGGGATGACATCTTTCTTTATAAAAGGGGTCCAGACGAACTATTCAGAAGGTGCGCAGCTGAAAATGAAGTGAAGGGAATTCTGGAACATTGTCATGGTTCCTCTGATGGAGGTCACTTTGCAACGTTTAAGACTATTCAGATGATCCCTCAAGCAGGTCTGTGGTGGCCGAGACTTTTCAAGGACACACATAGTTTCATCTCAACTTGCGATCCATGTCAGAGGGTAGGGAACATTGGAAGAAGAAATGAGATGCCCCAGAATTCAATTTTAGAACTTGAAGTGTTTGACGTCTGGGGAATTGGGTAGAAGCAATTTCCAGTCTAACCAACGATGCGAAGGTGGTTCTAAGGATTTTCAAAAGCATAATCTTCCCAATATTTGGGGTACCAAGAGTAGTGATCAGTGATGGAGGTTCTCACTTCATAAACAAGATCTTCGAAGATCTTAGCAGAGATTGTTGGAACCTCCAGGAGAGATTGGTCAGTGAGGCTGGATGATGCATTATGGGCATACATAACAGCCTTTAAGGCACCAATAGGACGAACACCATTTCAGCTACTCTATGGGAAGGAATGCCACTTGCCAGTTGAATTGAAGTATAAGGCACTTTGGGCAACTAAACTCCTGAAATTTGATCTCAAGACAGCTCAAGAAAAAAGGGATGTAGACTGACACGAACTGGAGGAGTTCAGACTCAACGCTTATGAGAGTTCCAAAATATACAAGGAAAGGACCAAAGAGTTTCATGATAAAAAGATTCTAGTGAAGGAAATCAACGCCGGTGACCAAGTCCTTTTGTTCAACTCAAGAATAAAGCTGTTCCCAGGAAAGCTCAAATCCAGGTTGTCCGGGCCATTCTCTGTAAAGGAAGTTTTACCATGTGGAGCTATCACTTTGGTTGGAAACAACGGGCATGAATTTATAGTAAATAGACAACAAGTGAAACCATACTTGGTAGACAGAGCAATCTCAGAAGAAACCTCAGTTCTCCTTGGGGAACCATCTCAAGAACATTGATCCTAAAAACAGGAAGTCAAGCTTAGTGACTATAAACAATAGGCATCTGGGTGATGCATGAACTGTCTTCGAACAAATTTTGGAGAAATGAGATTTCTCCTGGTCCTTAATCTTTCTCGGGGTCACTTTCCGAGTGAATTTGAGATATGAGGTCCATAGCCTGAACATATTGGGCTATGGCCCATGATGGCCCTTGTAGGTGCATGTATGGTTCGGCTCGAGATAAAGTGTCTTCAATTATTGTATATCCTGGTTCTTTAGCTTTCTTGTTGTCACTTTCTGAGTGACTTTGAAATATTAGGCCAATAGTTTGGGCAAATTGAGCTATGGCCCATGATGGTCCTTGTAAGTGCGTGTAAGAGTCGGGTCTAGATGAATTGTTCAGAAGATGAATTACTCCTGAGCTATTAGAAAAATTCTGGTTACTTTCCAAGTGCATTTTGATTTTCATTTGAAATACTTGAGTGGATTATTCTATGACCCATGAAGCTTTTGTCGGGTGTTGTGTATATGGGCTATCTTTTGATCTGGTCCGGATCAGGGGTATTGTCTCTCGAGAAATCTCTTTTTCATGGTTTTTTGGATATGATATTTCCAAGTTCACTTCCTTGTTTGACTTTGGCATGGTTGCCTTGTTGTTGGCTCTCTTTAAACAATACAACTAGCATTTTAGCCAAGTGATTCTGGTCTGGCTCGGATCTCCACATCACAAGAGATGAAAGCATATTTTGGGACAAACTGCAAAAACCATATCGACTTTGTCCAAGGAAGTTGGGGATATGAGTTACTTAGTTGTTTCCATGTCTTGGCGGAGGAGAACCAAGTTTTGAATTCGTCTACATGATTCCAGAGAGGATGGTCCAGACCAGAGTCGAGTTATGGTAGAGGTAATTGTATGATCTGGTCATGTATGTGGCGCAAGTGCATGACCCGCGATCGACGTAAATTCCACCTTTGTGACGTTAGAGAATTTGCAACCGAGGCTTGGTAAGGAATATTGAATTCCCGGGGACCGGAGGAACCTACAATGTCAAACAGTATACCCAAAGGGGACCAGGACTATACGTGAAGGAAGTATGTCTGCCATCCATGATGCGTTTGTAGAAGAATTAGGGAGCAAGTAAACATAGCTTGAGGAAATTTCCCCAAATCGTTGATCCTTAGTTTGGTATTTGGGTGTCCCATAATGAAGATCCACGAAGAAGATATTGATGTTTCCAGGTAGCCCATAAGGACTAAGAGTTTGCATGTAGACGCCAAATAAGGGATAAGGAATAAACAATGGATGTGTCCCCGAAGTTACGGATACCCAAAACTCATGCAGCTAGTCGCTTACAAACATTCGTTCCAAGCTATTTTTAGACACGTGACAGTTGGTAGGGGAGCCCAACCAGAGAAAGTTTCTACATAGACTATCAATATTGCACAGGCAATACTTGGGGAGGCGAAAAGCGGATTGCCAGAAGTTGACTGTACTCACCACGACGGAGTGGATAAGTAGTAAGCAACCTGAAAAAGAGAGTAATTTCATAGAGCAAGAGGACGATATGTGGCGATAGTCTCTTATTGTTTGAGGATGATCTCCCTTCAGAATGAGGGAGATGAGTGTTGCGTTAACTCCACATGGAAGAAAGCCGTAAATGGAAAATGATTGTATGGCAGCCACAAAATATTCTCAATTAATGCAGCTTTGTAGAACTCTATTGTGTACCCATCAGGACCCAAAGCTTTATTGGAAGGCATGAAGAAGAGTGTTGCTTTGATATCACCTGCAAGTACAGGACAACAAAGCAGATTCGATGAAGAGGAAGAATAGCGGTAAGAATCATATCTTGTAATAAACGGAAGTTGAGAGGTTCAGCAGCAACTTCTTATCGGAGAAAGCATTTGAAATGCTCAACGACAACAAATTTGATAGCAGGAAGATTAGTGAGAATATCACTAGACTGTGTTGTAAGGCGTTTACTGGAGTTACGGGATGTTCAGGAATTGGCCACGCGGGGAAAGAAGCCGGTGTTATGGTCGCCTTGTTTAAGCCAATTGATGCGCGATTTTTGTCTATAGAAAGATTCTTTGGCTTTTAGTAGGGTGTTCCAATGAGAAGCAACCACTTTTTCAGCCTCAAAGGTTGTTGTTGTTTGTGAGAGAAGGGCGTCCGTTTGGCGTGCACCGAGAGTAGCATACGCTTCATGTGTTTGAGCTATAATGTCTCCGTAAACGATGGTATTGAGATGCAGAGCTGGAATTTAAGTGATTTGAGCCGAAGATGAAGCATACAAAGCGCCACATGAGATGGAAAAAGAGAAGGTGCGAAGCTCTAATGGGTACCTAGGACCTGCAAGAAGTGAGGATTATCAAGAAAGAAATTATTAAATTTGAAATGCTTCTGAATAGTAATTATTAGTAATGAGAAATGGACAACACAACGTCAATGGTCCGAAACTCCATTCGCCTTGAAGACTGTATAGAAGGCAAGTAAAAAAGTATACCAAAGATCATTGACCAAAGCTCTGTTTATTTTCTTTCCAATGCGATTCTCATCACAATGATTCCACCATGTGTACCGAGGTCCAACACAGGCAAGATCAGTTAGGTCGCACATGTTAACAAACTCCTGGAACTGAAGCATGCCGAGACGAGAACCAAGTGAGTTGCATGAGTGTTCGTTGGAGGCTAAAATTTCATTGAAATCTCCGTAAATGAGCCAGGGTATTGGGGAAGGGCCACACATTACCCGATGATGACTCTGTATTTTCATGGTTATTAGAAGTCATTTAGCATCAATTTTGAGGTCTTTAGGTGTGCATATATCTCATTTAAAGTTGTTTTTAGTAAGTTTGTGATTTTTCGGGATTTTGGCATTAGTATTCGCATATGCACGCATTTTGGAGATTTTTCAGGACTTTCAGGAGTTTTCAGGATGATTTGTGAGAATTCAGAAAATGAGCAGAAAATGCGGAATGGACCAGCACAAGGCATGGATCGATCCCACCCATGGAGCCACTTTTAACTTGGATCGATCTCACATATCGATCCCACTCAAAACCCGGCTCGATCCAGCTTGAAGATCAGATCGATATTAAGACCTTGCCCGGATCGATCTCATCACCTTGATCTAACCCAACTCCAATGTCCGGATCGATCCACTCCAACATTTGGATCTATCCACTCCAACGTCCGACTCAAGCCAAATTTCACCTTTGGATCGATCCACGCAACAATTTTGGATCGATCTAATTTCACCTTCGGATCGATCCACACACAACCTTGGATTGACCCCATTCTCAAGCCCACTTCAACCTTGGATCGATCCCATTCAAGCCACCTAAAGCATGGATCGATATCCTTCTCACCTCAGATCGATCTCCTTTTTGGCTCGACTTCAGCTCCAGCTCCGACGCGACCAACTCAAATCTGGAATGGACCTGAGCCAATACCCAAGCCAATGATTAGTTTTTGTCATTTGTGCGTTTCAAGGGTTTTCTCTGAACACTATATAAGCCCTAAAGCGCCTCTTTTGTAGCAAGTTCTGCTTTTGTTTCCAGTTTAGGTTTTTGTCTTAGGTTTCTTTTTCCTTTGTTTTTCTTGGTGCTCTTAGTGTAAAAACCTAGAATCCCTTAAGTTTTATGCTAATCTATTGTTTTCTTTTACTTTCCTACTTAGTTTTAGGTTGTCGTCTATCTGGTACATGTTGATCTTCTGTTTTTCATCTTAATCTTCTGTTTTTTGCTTTGATAATTTTCTGGGTTTGTTACTGTTTCATTGATGTTCTTATTTTCTGGGTTTGAGTTCTTGCTGTTCTTGCTATTCTTCAATAGTTTAACCTTTGATCATCATGTTTAGCTTTGAAGTTATGATTTTTGTTTTTCCTACTTTCATACCCATGAGTAGTGAGTAGTTTCCTGAAGTTCCTGAGGATGGGGTAGACTAGGGTTGATGTCATGATCTTACCTTAACAC
Source organism: Iberis pinnata (assembly GCA_900406425.1). Lineage (NCBI taxonomy): Eukaryota > Viridiplantae > Streptophyta > Magnoliopsida > Brassicales > Brassicaceae > Iberis > Iberis pinnata. The sequence goes on along the minus strand of OVBE01000053.1, from coordinate 56,978 downwards.
TTAAGCTTGTTTTCATATAGATCTCTTATGTTTGATTGTGCTAAATGCTGGTTTCTTTCACGCCAATTGAAATATGATCTTGGGCATTCCAGCACCCGAAGAGTGTTCAATAGAATGCATGATCATGGTGATTTCAGAGATTTGCTCATCCTTACATAACACCTTAGATGCTTAGGATATGCATCTCAACCTAAGGAGTTAGATGACTAGGGGGTTTTTGAATTTAGTAGGTTTGTTCTTCATGCCTTCTAGGTAGTGTACCGTTAACGGGAGTTAGGTCTAGTGATTGCTTAGGTTGATTCCATTTATCAAGGGATTGGACTTGGTTGCATATGAATCTACTGTCTAGGGATAACTCATTGTTTGAGGTATGTTAGGTGCTTAGGTAAATTAGGATGGATATCTGGTTGATTACCCTTTGTCCTCAGGAACTGCTTTGCACTTGATCTCATCTTTCCTTCTCTGCTTTTTCCTTTGTTTTTACCTTTTACCCTTTTTAGCTTCTTATGCATTTTGTTTTTGTTTATGCTTTTTAGTTCCCTGCATTCTCCTTTCACTTAGGACATGTTAGAAAACTCCAAATTTCATATCTCCTTGACTTAGAAGCATCCATTGCATCTAGTCTGTTAGTATCTCATCCATTTGGATTGACACCTCATCTATACTACAACGCATGAGTATGATGGGGAATTGATCTTTGTGACCTAAAAAATCCTACTATCACCCGACTACATTGGAGATCATGCAAAAACTGAATGCGGTCTAACTAGAATTTAGAAGCATAGACGCAGGAAATCAGAGCAATTGTTCCAGATTGCAGAGTGACCAAAAGTGTGATGACTTGGGAAGAGATGACGACCGGAGTTACAGTGAGCCCCTGGCACCAACAAACCTAAATGCTTCCAAGATGATGATAGTTGTAGTTATGGAATGCATTCCAACCTGGCATAGGGTCCTGAAAAATACGAGGGAAGTTGTCAATCTGAACACGAGTATCCAAGAGACAACCAAACTTAGGATTGGTAGACCAAATCAAATTCCGAACAATGTTATGTTTACGGGAATGATTAAACCCCCAGGTGTTTCAAGAGAAGAGAGACATGACATCAGTGTCTCTGCGAGGAGACGTTGGTTGGTTTTTTGTGATTATTGTCTTTGACGGTTTACAAGAAGCACCTAGAGCTTTTTGATTGAGAGCCTTTGCTTTGGTTCTTGTACTGTAATTGTAGTGACCCGCACAAGAACTTCAAAAGAATGTGCGAAGAGAACGTACCGAGAACCGTTAAGGATGATAACTTAGCTAAATTGGGTGAGCTACTAATCCTGAGAAGTCTTAAGAACCAATTTAATTAAGTTAACTTACGAACTAAGTATCATAAACTTGTCGGGGAAGACCGTGATTTGATCGGTTCATGAAGTTAAGTCCCGAACCGCAAGAAGCGATAGCAGGACTGTGCAGTGTGTGTGCTTGGTGCAGCTGGTTAAGCAGCATGAGTGCCTGCTCGGGATGCTCATTGAGCTGCTTAAGCTTGTGGGAAGGCTATGTGGGCGTGTGCTGGGTGTGTGTTGGGTGTAAGTTGGGCATGGACAGTTATACCAGTTGGTAAAGCATACAACTCTCACCAAATTGGTTTCCTTCCTTAGAAGAATTCTAAGCTGCTCACACCAGCTCTTTTTTGTCTATAAAAACAGCCCACTACCTTCATTTCTACACACAAAAACGAATCCTTAGCAAAGCTCTGCAGAAATTACAACCCAAGAAGCAAAGATCAGTTCATGTTTAAGAACAAGAAAGGGAGAATCAAAACCTGTCACAGACCACTTACAGATCAGATTTAGGAAAACCATCTGAACCCTAACCAAACAATATCAAGGTGAGTTGCGGTTTTGTTTGAGCTGTGGAAGAGAGTTTTCTTGAGTCTTGATTGTTTATCATGATTTGTATGTGATTGTTTGATGATTAGTCTAACGGATTGGATTTACTGTGGAATGGAACCTATAATGATGCGGAAAATAAATTTAACATGAGCCAAAACTTATGAAGAATTTATTATGCACGTGTTGATATGCCTTGTTTTGAGTTTGGATTTGTGTGGAATTGTGGGATCGAACTATTGTCACTTGTGGAGTGATTGAGACGGTGTCGATGAGAGTGAATGGGCCATTGTCACTTGTGGTGTGATTGATATGGTGTCGATGAGAGTGATCAGGTCATTGTCACTTGTGGTGTGAGATGGTGTCGATGTGAGTGATCGAACCATTGTCACTTGTTAAGCCTTTGTGGTTTCAAGTGATTGAGATGGTGTCGAATGGTTTTGGTGGAATTTAAGGATATCAAACGCATAGAATTTTAATAATTAAAATTTACTACGAAAATTTAAGCATTAAACGGTTTATAAATATGCTTGTTGATTGTATTATATTTTGGGAATTGTTGGGGAATTATTGGTGCAGGTTACGGACCCAAACTCACTGAGCTTAGTAGTTACTCACGTCTAACTCTCTTTTTAAGGAAACCATAAAGGGATTTAGAGGGAGTAAAGGAACAATAGGTAGCCGTTTGTAGATTGCGTAGCCTTTTGTAGAATTTTATGTTTTGCTTGTACATGTACGTTTTGAGCGTTAGGCTCGTGGCCAAACTTATGTAGTATATACTTTGTAAACGTTTTTATGTAATAAATAAATTATGTTTAAATATAAACTTGGTTTCATATGATACATTTTATGGTCTGGACAAAACTAACGGCTTAACGACATTTGGGTTGGCAAGCCTTTAATGGCATTAAGACGGGATTCGTACTTAGTCGTTTTATTCAAAGGTAGAATTTTTTTCGAACCTCTAGTAATTCGCCTAAGTATAAAATCCAAGTAATGCTTCCATTCTAGCCATGATCGGGGGTGTTACAAGGTGGTATCAGAGCATGGATCACCATGTTCACATGAAACTTGATTTAAATTCTTATCGAGTCTAAAATTATCGCAAAAGGATATTTAAGAATATCAGCATTGTTCCTTTACTTGGAGCTAACACTGATATTATTTGATAGGATGCCTCTAGTGCATTGAGGACCGATACCGCTGTGTTGGGTTTTATTCAAGCAATGCCAATGCATCGTCGGCTAGGTCTGAGGAATCAGTTGGAGATAACTTCGAATTGAGAAGACTCGAATAACAAAATGTCGGGAATCCAGGTTCGGGCCGTCATAGTAGTACGACTAATGCGATAGAAGCTGACTTGGAAGCGGACAACTCCGGACGAGTTAGACGTCGTAATCAACGAGAAAGGAAGATTTCGCCAAGAGGAAGATATCAGTGGGATGCCTTTGGGGATTGTATTTTAGAGCGGTTAGACCAGCATCAACCTTAACCTAGAGACGTTCCTAATATCACGTTTTTGGTTAAATTAATGCGGAAATTGGGAACCGCTCGTTACACTGGGAGTACTGAGCCATAGCTGCGTTAAATTGTTGTGGAATTTAGAGAGGAACTTCAACGCGAATCGTTGTCCCGAAGACTTTAAGAAGGATGTTGTGGTTTATATCTCGAGAGAGATGCTGATCAATGGTGGCGCAACATTGAAGGAAGATTTTTCGAAGTAGTCATTACGTGGGTCGAGTTTCAAAGAGAATTTGAGAGGAAGTATATTCCTTTGGAAGCTGAACAGTGAGGGAGTATGGAGTGGAGTTTTCTAGACTCCGGAGGTACGTTCGTTTCGCCCCTGATCAAGATCCGACAATGATCCACGGGTTTATAAGGGGACTACGTCCAGAGATATGGCGTAGATTACAAGTGGTCGAGTTCTTCAAATTTTATGAAGTAGTGTAACGTGCCGTGAATGTGGAAGAAGGAATTACGAGAAAACCATGCTGCAACGTCTAGACTGACGCCACAAAACAGACCAACAATACATAAGTATCAACCTCCAAACCGTGAGCAGTTTGGTAGATAGGGACATGTTAGTGGGAGAGTCTCGGTTATTGGGCGCAGCCGTGGGAGGACTTCTCAAGTACGCGTATGTCCGTTTGGCCCATGTAAGGTTTACCTTTCTGTCATCGTTGTAATGGGAGAGGACATTTATCGAGAGGTTGTACCGAGGCCGGTAACATTTTTTACTTGTGGGGAACAAGGACACTACGCTACTTCTTTTCCCTATCCTCACCCAACGGGAATCATTTTTCCTCCTTTAGGATCACCACCAAAAAGGCAAGAAATCGCAGACAGACTTTATGCCTTGGATGCGGATAAATATGGACCTTTTTAGGCCGCTAAAGGCCCTACTACGGGTACGTTTCGATTTTAACTCATTGCGTGTTAACTTGATTGTACTATTAGGTTTATTTGATGATTGAATCGTGCATAAAAAATCTTTGTGTTTAGGAACACTACGTATTGGTGGAGTTTCCACTCACGTTCTGTTTTACACGGGCGTGACACATAGTTTTGTGTCACCCGTTGTAACACTCCCTAACCGAACTAGGAGTTGAACAGCCGAGAATGCTACTTAATGTAGCTGGAGACTAGTCAATTGAGGTTATCAGAACACCTCTAATAACTACAATGAACCTGTCCACCAACTCATCCCACTAAATTACAGTTTTAGGCTTGCCAACCCTTACCGTAATAAAGTGTTAGGATGGCTGGACTAGGCCATAATCATTTTGGAACTAGTTACGAATATAAATCAATTTTTATTTAATACCCGATTAAAGTCATTACAACACCTTATGATTTACTTGGCCAAGATTCTATAATCCAAAAAGGTTTACAAGCATAATTTTACAAAATGGCAAACAAACCCACACTGACACCTAGCGTCCAAGCTCACTTCTAAGGTTTTCCCCTCTACTGGATACCTATAACAAAATGTAGCATTATGAGTAATCTAAGATTACTCAGTAAGAACGAGATCTCAAAACATCAATAGATAAAGATAATGCTTCCAACCCAAACCCAAAATAATAATCGTCCCACAGCAATCGAATGCAATAATCAAATGCATGCAAATATAATAAATGTGATATCACCACTCTTTACTTATCACCACCAAGTAACCACGGTCCACTGCCATGTCCAACCCATCAGCACGGCCCTTCATTCTTCCCGTGTGGCCCTTCCTCCATCACCAGGGGTTACCTTTATACACTTTACATTTTTAAATGTTATCACTTATAATTCGACAACATTTTGATTTTGATATCATCCAAGGCGATGTACCAAGCCACATATCTACCACACAGGCCAGAGTAGGTACAACCCTATAGGCCCCAACCATCTCACTCATGGAGCCAATCACTGCATCTTCATGCAGGTCTCGGGAGGGTCGCTAACCGTCCCGAGCAAATGGATTTCAGACATCAACTGCCACCATCGATTATGGAAGGTAGACACACTACAATCCACTAACCGAATCATGGCGATTAGGAAACTTATGTCACTCGATCCGGTTATGAGTGCATTCTCTCGCAACTTCACTAACCGAAGCTTGAGGACATAACACTCCTACCCCAGAATCTCATTTTTATATTTAAGGTGTTAATTACATAATCACATACATAATCATCAACATGAGTATAATCAACAATCATATAATGCCTACCCTGCATTAAAATTTCTAACATGTAATAACACTACTAAGACAATCGTGCATAACTCATCACCAAACCTAACGTGCAATACTAACATATGCATATTCGATAATCATCACAATAATCAATGTGCATCCCTAGCACGTCTATTTCAATCAAGTATTAATCCAATCAACCAAATAATCAAATAAATAAGTGAGAATTATAACGGCCTAATAATAGATTAATCAATTTAGCCTAATAACCATGTCCGTATAATTCTATCGAAAATCAGGCATTATAACGACTTAATCAATTAACTAAGTAATTCAACCTAATAAGCATGTAAGTATAATTATACCAAAAATTGGGCATTATAACGGCTTAATAATCCACTAGTCAAATCAACCTAATAACCATGTAAGATAATTCTACTGAAAATCGAGCATTATAACGGTAAGCGGAAAATGGCTAAGTACGAAAACCTAAACCTCTGTGGGATATTAATTCAAATCATAATTTAAATATTAACCTAACCATGTGCTACTTCAAATGGCCAAACTTACCTTGACTTAGCTGACTTGGTTCCCGAAAGCTAAAGCCTTAAGAACTCTTGCGGACTAGTTTAGGTTTAAGTGAGATTTTAGAGAGATTTTGGTGCGCCTTGGAAATGAACTCGACATATACCTTATATAGGGAGTAAGCAAAGAATTAGGTTTCTAATAAGAAGCTTAGTGGTGTGATTGAGACACCAAGACACTCCCTTGGTTTGACACTCAGGACATTGGACACAAAGATGGCTTTAAAGTACAACATGTGTCCATGATGTGTAAGGTCTTATTGGGGACGACCTGATATGCTGCCACCTCGACCATGAGGTGTACTTTGAGTAAAAAACATACAGGAAGTTTCCAAGTGGTCTGGACACCAAACTTGCTCAAAAACGGCCTAATAGAAAATGACACCTAGGTGGTTCTAGAACTATCTAAGGAGCATGAGGTGTAAGATCAGGTTGGAGATGGATTCTTAGGTCGAAAACAAGGTATTAAATCACTCTTTATCAACCTTGATCTGTCCCAAAGTCGTGCATAGCTTCAAAGTTAGAAAGTTGGACCAATCATGTCCAAAAGATCGTAAGTAGTCAGGTGTACAAACCTGATTTGTTGAATCTCTAAGGAGGTATCAAACTTTCATTCCCAATAATTTTAAGCTTTTATATATCCCTTTATATTTATTTAAAATTTTCAGATTGGCCGCTCAATCATTCCTTGTTTTACGGGAAAATTTAAGTTCCCGAATCAAGCCATTCCAGACGATCTTTATGCAAGTAGGTTGTGTTGGCTTTCCGTTGGCCAATTTTTCTTTAAAGACGTTTGAACATTCTTTTATAGCAAAAAATATGGGATTAAACACCCATTCATTCAATCTACTAGAACTTTTCATATAAGATGGCCTAGTACACCCGTTTGGCCGAAAATTCACATTTTCAGAAATGTTGACTTTCTCGGCAAAAATTGTTTCGGCTAGGCCATTTACACTTGTTTTCTTGGCCGCTCTTAGGTCTTGAGACGGGGCATTACATTATCCCCTCCTTATTGGAATTTGTACCAAATTCTAGATGGTTATGAGGTTCCTGCTTCATCATCATTTGCTTGTGTGAATAGTTCTGATGACTTTTCCGAAACGCTGCTTCATCTTCCCATGTAACCACCTATGGGTTTCTTTTTCCCAATATACTTAAATTTGAGGAATCACCTTTTTCCTTAGCGCTTTGATACGTCTTTCTCCAGTATATGGTGGTACATCCGTATAAGTGTTATTTGTTGTTGTTTCGTCCAACATTTGAGGCTTTTCATCTTTTGAGTTCCTTATATGCTTCCTTAGGATGGACACGTGAAACACTGGATAGATACCCATTGTATTAGGTAAGGGTAGACGATAAGCCACTTCTCCTACTCCTGCAAGGATGGGATAGGGTCCACTATACTTCGTGCCTAGTTTCGTGGTTTTACCATAACGGTCCTCACCTTTTCCTTTGAGTGCAAAGATTTTGAGATAAACCATATCTCCAACCGCAAACTCTACCTCCCGTCTCTTTTGATCTACATATTTCTTTTGACGGTTTTGTGCCTTCTTCATATTCTTCTGAACCACCTTAATTTTCTCCATAGTTTCTTCAATGAGTGCATGCTTAAAGCCTTGTTTTCTCCAGACTTCTGTCCAACACAATGATGTTCGACACAGTTTTCCATATAATGCTTCCAATGGGCCCATGCCTATGCTGGCATGATAATTATTATTGTAGGAGAATTCCATCAAAGGTAGTGGTCGTTCCAAGCCATTGACCAATCAATTACGCACAATCGGATCATGTCCTCTATAGTTCGGATTATGCGCTCAGTTTGTCCATCTATCTCCGGGTGATACGCCGTACTCATAAAAAAATTGGTCCCCAAAGCTTGTTATAGATCCCTCCAAAACTTAGCCACAAATCTTGGTTTTCGATCAGAGATAATATTTTATGGTACACCATGAAGTGGCAAAATCCGATTGATGTACAGCTGCGCCAATCTTTCTGTCCCATCTTCTTTGTGGACTGGTAACAAATGTGTTACCTTAGTTAGGAGATCCACAATAACCCATATAGAACTTTTGTCTCCTTTTTCAGTTGTCATCCCCGTAATAAAATTATTGCAATCGACTCCCACTTCCATTGAGGAACCGATAGATTTTGTAATAGCCCTGCCGACACTTAATGTTCTGCTTTCACTTGCTGGCAAGTTTGACATTGTGCCACCCATTGTGCTACTGCTTGTTTCATCCCAGGCCAATGATAGTATCTTTGTACATCCTTGTACATCTTTACACTTCCTGGGTGAATACTGAACCGAGTGTCATGCGCTAAACTAAAAATTTCCTTCCGTAGTCCTTCTCGGCCAGGTATCGTTATTCTCCCATTAAGAAGCAAGGTTCCATTATCTTGTAAATGATAACCACTTGTTTTTCTTCCTCCTTCGCCGTGCACTTCCTCAATGATCTTTTGTAATCCTTCATCCTTCATTTTCTCTTGTTGTATTCTTTGAATTAAGTTGGTTTGGTGTACGACTTACATTGCTATAAGTTCGCTTGATTATCCTTCAATGGCTTACAAACTAACGTTGTTCAACTCTTGGCTTAACTTCTCGAGATCCTTCTCGACGTCAACTTCCACCTTTTTCGGCTTAACGCATCTGCTACTACATTGATGGTCCATAAATACCTGGATGGTTTCTCCGTAAAGGTAGGATCTCCATATTCGAAGAGCAAAAACCACCACAACCATCTGAAGATCGTGAGATGGATAATTCTCTTCATGCTTTCTTAACCGTCTTGAGGCATTATTGATAACTTTGTCGTTCTGCATCAGTACACACCCCAATCCTACTTTGGAGGTGTTTGTGTATACTGTATAAAGTTGGCATGGCTTGGGTAAAACTAACACCGATGTTGTGGTTAAGGTTTCCTTGGGATTTTGGAAAGCTCCCTCCGCGTCATCTTTTCAAATGAATGGGATTCCTTTGCCAGTTAACCTTGTCAAGGGTTTCGCAATAGAAGAAACCCCTTGGATAAACTTTCGATGATAACCAGCTAATCCGAGAAAGCTTCGTAACTCTATTGTTGTGGTTGGTCTTAGCCAATCTTGGATTGCTTGAATCTTCTCTGAGTTAGGAGATACTCCATGAGCTGATACCCGTTTTCCAAGAAATCCACTTTCTTGTTTCCAGAATCGACATTTGCTAAGTTTACAAATAATCGTTGTCCCCTCAACCGTTCCATCACCTTTCAAAGATTTTCCTCATGTTCTCGTTTACTTTGGGAGTATATGAGGATGTCATCGATGAATATGATAACAAAATTATGACGGTAATCATGGAATACCTCGTTCATCAGCCTCATGAATGTTGATGGCGCATTAGTTAATCCAAATGGCATCACCACAAACTTATATTGTACATATCTCGTCTAAAATGCAGTCTTTAAGATATCTTCTTCTTTGATGGGGATTTGGTGATATCTAGAAGCTAAGTCTATTTTGGAGAACCACTTAGCTCCCGTTAATTGGTCCAACAATTTGTCAATTTGTGGCAATGGATATTTGTCCTTGGTCGTGATGTTGTTGATACATCGGTAGTCAATGCACAATCTAATGCTTTCATCCTTATTCTTCAAAAATAATATCAGAGCTCCCCATGGTGAAGAACTCGGTCGGATGAAGCCTTTGTTTAGTAAATTTTCCAATTGTTTCTTTAGCTCTGAGAGTTCAGCTAGAGACATTTGATACGGTGCTTTGGCTATGGGTGCTGCTCCAGGTTCTAAGCTGACCACAAAAGGATTACTCCGAGGTGGAGGTAACCTTTCTAATGGCTTGAAAACGTCTTCATACTCTTCTATGATAGGAATGTCCTTAATATTTTTTTCCTTCTCCTTATCACCCTCATGGGTTATAGGGTAACTTAATACACTTCTCCATTCTCTAACTCCTTCTCAATCCTTAGAGCGGACACAAATTATGTAGATGAATTCGGGTACATTCCCTGGTAGGTGGTCCACGACTTATCTCTTGCTTCAAATGATATTCTTCCTCTTCCACAATCTAAATGAGCTTTGTATCCTGACAACCAATCCATCCCCAAGATCACCTCAAAACGCTCTAAAGGAACAACTAAAGGTTGGCTAAAAAGGATTTTTCGGGGATTTCGATAGGAGCTCCTATCACTAGGTTTTTACTTTCAATGATTTGGTTACCAGGGATTCGAACTAAAATCGTAGTCTTTTTCGTAATATATTTTCCCCTAAACCTAGAAGCAACATCAGGAGTCACGAAACTATCGGTTGCTCCTGAGTCAAACAATACATGGGTGGGATTTCCACCAACACGTAAAGTTCCTGCTTTCCGCCAATAACACAAGTATAATACTAATAAGCTAACCATCAATCAAGCATGCAATCATCACATAAACATGAAAAAGAAGTGAATTAAAACCCAAACATACTTATGATAGGACCTTCGGTGGTCCGGGTTAATCATTTTCATCTATATATAAAGCATAAACCCTAGCTTGAGTCACTTGCCTCTTAGGAGTAGCTCCATTCACAGGAAGATTCAGTGGTGGGTGGTTGGGTGGCATACCTTGTCTTCGTTATATAGGAGCTTTATTCGGACAAATCCTGGCAACACAATCTTTCTTCCCACATTCGCAACAAGTTAAGTCATTGTATGCTCCTGGGGGTCGAGCCCCCTAATCCTTTGCTAAGTGTCCTACTCGGTTGCATAAACTACAAACCATTTAGGAATAAGGAAATCTTCCTTGATATCCTTGACTTCCCTAACGGTTATAGGGTGGTCCTTGTCTTAATGTCTGTTTGGGTCTTGGAGGTGTGTTCACTCCTACCTTGGACTCGGCTCGCGTTTCTTCCATTTCAGCGACGAGTCCCTCCTCTATGTTGACAACCTTTTGGAGTAAAGCGTTCCAGTCCGGGAAATCGATTCCAGAGTCCTGCTCGTAGTCGATTCAGAGTCCTGCTCGTAGTCGATTTTCAGATCCTAACCTAGAATACCTTTGGAGTCGTGTGTATTCAGCCTCATATTCACGAACGTTCATCCTTCCTTGCTGCAATTCCAAAAACTTGACTTCTTGTCGATCCCTTTCCTCGGGAGGTAAATACTTGTTCTCAAACTCCTGACGAAAGTCTGCCCAAGTGGGCATTTCGTCATACTTTCCTTCCATGCTTTCCCACCAACATAGAGCATCCTTATCTATATAGTGGATAGCGATATCCAATTTATAATTTTCCGGGTATCGAGTAGTGACAAAGCTTCTTTCCATGTTATGAAGCCAGGCATCAACTTCGTATGGGTCTATCCCTCCAGAAAAATTCTCTGCCCCCATATTTTTCATCATTGTTACCATCTTATGGAAATCAAGGGGTGAGGCGGGTCTGTGGTTGTTGTTGATCACCAACTGTTGTTGTTGCTTCATTTGATCCAACATGTGATATAGTAAACCCATCATTGGATCTCCTCCTACCACCTCTGGTCCTTGCATTCCTATAGGTATATCTCCTTGTCCCTAAAAGGCATCTTCTTGATGATGTTGTTCGTCGTTACCATCAGGAGGATTCTGTTCAACACATGGTCTACCAGGGTTACCTTTCCCCCTTACATCCCCTCCTAGGGTTGGAGAATCCTCGTTTATTCTTGTCTCTAACCTTCCATCCTCAACTGGTTCGTCATCTACTATCCCAAAACTCCTATGTTCGGATCTAGAAGGCAACCCACCCAACCGACCACTATTTTCTCCAGGTCTTGACATCTGCATCAGACGCACAAGGTAAGTCCTAACCATCCTATCTAAATTAGAATTGGATGCACCAGTTAATCCTAATCGCCTTTTTATGACCATTTTGACTTGGTAAAACATTAGTCCCAATGAGCATCGAGCATGCTCTAATACCACTCTTGTAACACCCTCTAACCAAACTAGGAGTTGAACGGCCGAGAATGCTACTTGATGTAGCCGGAGACTAGTCAACTGAGGTTATCATAACACCTCTAATAACTACAATCAACATGTCCACCAACTCATCCCACTAAATTACAGTTGTAGGCTTGCCAACCCTTAATGTAATAAAGTGATAGGACGGTCGGACTAGGCCATAATCATTTTGGAGCTAGTTACGAATATAAAACAACGTTTTATTTGATACCCGATTAAAGTCTTTACAAAACCTTAAGATCTACTTGGCTAAGATTCTATAATCCAAAAAGGTTTACAAGCATAATTTTACAAAAAGGCAAACAAACCTACACTGGCACCTAGCGTCCACGCTCCCCTCTAAGGTTTTCCCCTCCACTGGTTACCTGTAACAAAAAGTAACATCGTGAGTAGTTGATATCACTCGGATTTAACACCTTTTAGAGGGTATTTATACCTATTATTTAGTGTTATCCGAGTGTTTTCCTTGTGTTATTAGCATGTTTTCAGGAAATTCGGTGTTTGGGACATTATGGAGAAAAAGGGCAATTTTTTGAAGAATTCAAATGCAAATGAAGAATAATTAGTCCAAGTCTCGGACAAGGACAGATCGACCAATCCAACCATGGATCGATCGATCCAAAGCACATGAATTTTTGTGAAAGTTGAGATTGATCCATCATTGGATCGATCGATGCCTGGAAGCTTAGATCGATACGATCGATCCCCTATGTCGAACTGAAGGAAAAACGAGCTAAAAGACGCATTTGACCTCAAGATCTATCATTAGTTTTTAATTATTTAGAATTTATTTTCTTTTATTCTCAAATTATAAAAAGCCCTTTTGGCTTATTATTAGAGAGAGAAGTTTTTAATAAGTTTTAGAACAAAGTTTTATCGCTGAAGTTCAGAGAGAAGAGATCTACATCTGTATTTGAGGGGATTTCTGAACTCTGATTTGTTTATATACAATTTGGCTTTTTTAATTCTTCAATGTTTACTCAATATATGATTTATGTTCTTGCAATCATGTCTGAGTAGTCTCTTAGTTATGTTTTAGGGTTTTCCTAGGGGAAACCAGATTAATTGTTAGGCTTTAATAGAATGGATTGAAATTTGTTAGGTTCTCAATCTAGATTGGTTCTTAGTGCATGAATTAGATTAGCTAACTAGTTCATTGATCATAGAATTATAAAATCAAAGGGATTTGGTTTAGAAGTGTGATCTGATCTAGATGAATAAGTGCCTTTGCTTGTTGGAGTATTGTCTTAGGGGCTTATGAACTTATCGAATATGAATTGAAATGCATGATCGAATTATCTAAATACGGCGGGAGTTTGTCTTTAGTAATTCGAGAATAGGGATCAAATACTTAAGGAGAAGATTAGTTTATTATTGTCTTTCGAGTTAGGAATTATTTTCAGTAATCATTCATGCATGTTAACCTTGACCTTTAACCTGAGTACCTGTGGAATTCTTTATTTCCTAGCGTTTTTGTTAATCATTTTACAATCGTTTTTATTTTATTGTTGTTTTCATTTCTCAGTTACATCATCATTTTAATATGTTCTTATCTTAATTCGATTTTAAACTGAGAGTCGTGCTTTCTTGGTCTTTGTGGATTCAATCCCTCATATACTACTGTGTTGGTTGTGCACTTGCAGTGAATATATTTGGGTTAAAACCTGAGTGTATCAATTTTTTGGCGCCATTGTCGGGGACCAATAGTGCCTCTTAAGTTTTCTTTAGAGTTTAGACTAGGAATTTTTATTTTTACAGTATTAATCGCGTTTCTTTATTCTTGATTTTTCTTTTTACAGGTTGATGATCTAGCGATCTAACAAGTAAAAGGAATTACTTAGCCCCGGTAACGGTGAACTCTTGGATCTAGAATGCTAGATCCGGAAGGCGAGAATGAACTCTCAATCCTCCAACATGATGGGGGATAATCTCATTCCTAATCTGTTCTTTCTTGAAGATCCGAACGACCCCCCTCTATTTTGTTGGATCCCGGCTGAAGAAACATGGTTAGACAACAACCCACCTCCGCCTCCTAAGATAGACAATGCAATTATCAATTCAACAGGAGGAGGAGAATTAGGCAATCAAGTGCCACAAGGAGTTCAAAGAGGTGGTAATGGTAATCAGATGGAACCTGAATTCATTTTACTGAATGACAAACTAGAACAGGTTTTCAATCACCCACCTCAACAAGACAGGGTTTTTGTTCGAGACTTCAACAACCATGAAGCTTTCCTCACTAATATGAATGTTCTTCATCCTCGTCAACCTTAGAGACATGATTATAGTTTCCCATTCCAGCTCATTCAGCTCATACGTCAGAGTCAATTCTGTGGTCTTCCTATTGAGCACCCCATGGATCACATAGAAAATTTTGAGGATATATGTAGCACTATCCAGCTTGATGGATTCCCTCGAGACTTTATGAATTGTAATCTCTTTAATCACTCGCTAGAGAACATAGCTATAAGGTGGCTAAAATCTTTACCACCTAACTCCATAGAAACTTGGGATGATTGTAAATCCAAGTTCTTGAATCAGTTCTACACTCCTACTAGGACTAATAATCTGAGAAACCATATTTCTCAGTTTCATCAAGGTTCTTCAGAATCTTTCTATGAAGCATGGGATAGATTCAAGGAGTATCTTCGGGATTGTCGTCATCATGAATTTTCCAAGCTGAATCTACTGAACACCTTTTACAGAGGTATTGAGCAGCAATATCGGCTTTCTTTGGATATAGCTAGTAATGGAGATTTTATGACCAAGCCATTGTATGAAGCATATCAGCTTATAGGAAACTTAGATGCGAGTACCAGTAACCATTGTCCGAATTCGGATAAAAGGGGAGGATCATCTGACTCAGAATCCTCAGAACTGGCTGAAGTAAAGATGCTTCTTACTCAACTTCTCAATAATCAGAAACAATTGTGTTGCTCCGAAGATGTAGAGAAGACTGAAGTAGACTGTTTTTCTCTTCAAGCACCTCAAGTTGTAGAAGAAGAAATGAACTACATCAATAGCCAAGGTCAACGAGTGTTCAACCAAAGATACAATCAAGGGTTCAACAAAGGTTTTGTCCAGAAGGCTTCTATGCAAAACGCTGGAGGGATTGGTTTTCAAGGAAACCGGAATGTGAGCTTTGTTCCAAACTACAATCCAGGCGGCTTTCAACAGCAATCTCAACCTGTTTGTCAACAAGCACCTCCACCTCAAACTCAGCAAGAGGACAAGATGGAAGCTATGCTTAAAAGGTTACTAGAAAGTCAGCAACAAACCAAGAGGAACTTAAATGTTAAGATGGACAGCATATACGGTGATATGAATCAAAAATTCGAAAGCTTGTCTACTCGTATCAAGCATTTGGATACTTAAGTAGTTCAAACCACTGAAGCTGTGAAGAGACCACCAAGTTTTCCTTATGGGATGTTTGATACAAGTTCTAAGCAGGAGTTTGTGAATGATGTTATGTTGAGAAGTGGAAAGTCTATGGTTAAGAGAAAAGCTGATGAAATTCTAGCTAAAGAAACTGAAAAACCTGCAGAAAAGGCGAGTTTGGAAAAATATGGAAAAGATGCAGAGGTTGAGATCGATCGATCTAAGCATGGGTCGATCGATCCAAAAATTTGGAGAAATCCAGATTCTCTAGATCGATCCCAGATGGATCGATCTTATTAAAGATGGGAGTTATGAAAGTTTAGATCGATCGATCCCTAATGGATCGACCGATCCGTCGATCAAAGATTCAAAAACTAAAGAGATCGATCGATCCAACTCCCCAGATTGCTGAAACTCCAATTCGAGTTTACAAACCTAAGGTTATGTACCCAGTGCAACCGAAGAAGTCTAGAAAAGATCTAGAAGATGCAAAGTACAAGGAGACGATCAAGGAATTGACCGTTCGATTACCATTCTTGGGTGCTTGTCAAATGATTCCTTCTTTAAGGAAATATGTCAAGAACATGCTCATAAGAAAGATAAATTTAGAAGAGGGAGCAATGATAATCACATAAGAATGTAGCTCGATACTTCAGAACCATATGCCTAAGAAACTTGGAGATCCAAGAAGCTTTCTTCTATCAGTGGAAATTGGTGATATTACACTTGCAATATCTTTTTGTGATTTGGGATCGAGTGTGAACCTTATGACTCTTTTTGTGGCTAAAAGGTTGGGTATAACGGATATAAAAGGCACCAAGATCTCACTCATCATTGGTACTCATCTGGTGAAGTATCCCGTAGGAGTTCTTGAGAACCTTCCTGTGAAGATTGGGACAGCTTTTGTACCAACCGACTTTGTGGTTCTGGAGCTTGGAGAGGAACCAAAAGATCCTCTCATATTGGGAAGACCCTTTTTAGCAAAAGCTGGAGTTATTATTGATGTGAAGAAAGGAAAGATTGATCTTCATCTCGGTGATATAGTCATGAAGTTCAATCTACAAGACGTTTTGAAGAAACCAGTCCTAGATGCCAAATCCTTTTGGGTGGACACCATCACAGAGGCTGTTGAGGGAGTTTCTGAGAACTTTTTACTTGATGATCCTTTAGAGATTTCCTTGACTAACGCCACTGATGAGTCTATTTCCCTTAGAGATGATGTTTCAGGTTATACCAGGATGTTAGACTCTTGTAGGAGTATTGAAAAGATGGCCAACCAAGTGAAATTATTGGAGACAACTGCAAAGTCTCCACCTAAATCGTACCCTGCGCCCGTTACTGATGAATGGAGCGAACTGAAAACTCCAAAACTGGAACTTAAACCTCTTCTTGTCGGGCTAAGGTACGCATTTCTAGGTTCTAATTCTACTTATCCCGTGATAGTGAATGCTGATTTGAATAACGTAGAGACCGCCTTACTTCTTTCTAAGATCAGAAAGTATCGTAGAGCTCTAGGTTATGCCTTAGATGATATCACAAGGATTTCACCAGACTTGTGCATGCATAGGATACATTTAGAAGATGAATCTAAGATTTCTGTAGAACATCAGAGAAGGCTAAATCCTAACTTTAAAGATGTTGTTAAGAAAGAGATAATGAAACTTCTAGATGCAGGTATTATTTATCCTATATCCGATAGTAGTTGGGTTAGTCATGTTCATGTAGTTCCTAAGAAAGGGGGAATAGCATTGGTTAAGAACAAGAATGATGAGCTGATTCCAACTAGAACTATTACAGGTCATAGAATGTGTATTGACAATAGGAAATTGAATGTTGCAACACGCAAAGATCATTTTCGTTTAACTTTTATTGACCAAATGTTAGAGAGATTGGTTAATCACCCTTACTACTGTTTCTTAGATGGTTATTCAGTTTCTTTCATATTCCAATTCACCAAGACGGTCAGGAGAAGACAACATTCACATGTCCTTTTGGTATTTATGCTTATCGCATGATGCCTTTCGGTTTGTGTAATGCTCCGGCAACTTTTCAGAGATGCATGATGTCTATCTTTACTGACCTTATTGAAGATATCATGGAAGTTTTCATGGATGATATTTTTTTGTCTATTGTTCTTCTTTTGATGTATGTCTTGCTAACCTGTGCACGGTTCTTCAAAGATGCGAGGAGAAGCATTTAGTGCTGAACTGGGCGAAGTGTCATTTCATGGTGATGAATGGGATTGTGTTAGGACACAAGATTTATGAGAAAGGGATTGAAGTGGATAAGGCTAAGTTGAAGTGATGAGTAACTTGCAAGCACCTAAGTGTGTTAAGGACATTCGCAGCTTCCTAGGTCATGCTGGCTTCTATAGAAGATTCATTCAAGACTTCTTGAAGATTGCTAGACCCCTTATGAAGCTGCTGTGCAAGGATGTCAAGTTTGAATGGGATGATGATTGCCAATCTGCCTTTTTAGCGATCAAATGAGCTTTGGTAAGTGCTCCAATTGTGCAACCACCAGACTGAGATTTTCCCTTTGAAGTGATGTGTGATGCAAGTGATTCCGCTGTGGGAGCTGTTCTTGCACATCGAAAAGATAAGAAGCTTTACGTCATTTAGTATGCCTTTAGGACTCTTGATATAGCTCAATGCAATTATGCAACAACTGAGAAAGAGCTCCTATCGATTGTCTTTGCCTTTGAGAAGTTCAGATCCTATCTAGTAGGATCCAAAGTAGTAGTCCACACCGATCATGCGGCGTAGCGGTATCTCCTTTCTAAAAAGGATGCTAAACTCAGATTATTACGTTGGATTTTGCTTTTGCAGGAATTCAATTTGGAGATTAAGGACAAGCGGGGCATTGAGAACGAAGTTGCAGATCATCTTTCCCGACTTCAGGTCGAAGAAGACGTTCTTATAAATGATTCTTTTCTAGAGGAACACATCTGGGAAATAAGAACTATTGCGGATGCAAATTTCTCCATCACTAGACTCCATAAGACTGATTTGATTACTCCATGGTTTCGAGATTTTGCTAACTACTTAGTTTATGATGTTGTACCACGAGATTTCTTAGGTTACCGAAAGAAGAAGTTCTTGAGGGATGTCAAACATTACTACTGGGATGAACCATATCTCGACAAGCTTTATAAAGATGGTATGTTCCGAAGATGTCTGCCTGAAGAGGAGAGACAGAATGTTCTTTATCATTGCCATGGTTCAGATTATGCTGGTCACTTTGCTACATTCAAGACATTTTCTAAGGTACTCCAAGCAGGTTTCTGGTGGCCCATTATGTTCAGGGATGCTCATGCATACATCTCTCGTTGCTATTCGTGTCAGACACAAGGGAACATTTCAAAGCGAAATGAGATGCCACAAAACTTCATTCTCGAAGTAGAGGATTTTGATGTGTGGGGAATTGACTTTATGGGTCATTTCCCTTTTTCTCATAATAACCTTTATATTTTAGTTTTTTTTGATTATGTGTCTAAGTGGGTTAAAGTAATTGCTAGCCCCACTAATGACGCGAAAGTGGTACTAAAGATGTTCAAGTTTGTGATTTTTCCCAGGTTTGGTGTTCCTAGAGTTGTAATCAGTGATGGAGGTACTCATTTCATCAATAGGGTCTTTTATGGATTGCTTAGGAAGCATGGGGTGAAGCATAAGGTTGCATCACCATATCACCCTCAGAAAAGTGGACAAGTAGGTCTAGGAAATACTGGTCTTTGAAGCTCGATGATGCTCTATGGACATACAGAACTGCATTCAAGACCCCTCTTGGTACTACACCTTTCAACCTTGTCTTTGGTAAAGCTTGTCACCTACTTGTAGAGTTGGAGCACAAAGCTGCATGGGCTATCAAGTTGCTGAACTTTGACATAAAGACCGCAGCAGAAAGGCGTCTTATTTAGTTGCATAAAATTGAAGAGATTCGTCACTTGGCTTATGAGAACTCCAAAATCTACAAGGAACGGACTAAGGCTCCACATGACAAGAAAATCATTCCATGATAATTTCAACCAGGTGATCAAGTACTGCTGTTCAATTCTTGATTGAAACTCTTTCCTGGAAAGTTGAAGTCTAGATGGTCTAGACCGTTTGTGATAAAAGAAGTGAAACCACATGGTGCGGTTGTGCTTAACAATTTATAAGGGAATGACTTTGTGGTGAATGGGAAAAGGCTTAAGCCTTATCTAGCTGCCTCAGATCTTTTGGAGGAATTTTAGATTTCTCTTGTTAATCCAACCTCCATTTAGAGGTAAGTAAAGTCAGGCTCATGACGTTAAACAAGCGCTGAGTGGGAGGCAACCCACTGTTTTGAGTTTTCTTTAGTTTAGCATTTCGATTTTTGAGTCAGTTTAGTTTTAGGTTCACTAATTTTTAACTTTTAGTTTTGAGTTCAAAGTGTTTCAGGAGTTCAGAAAAGAGGATGGTCTGGTCAAAGGTTTAGATAAGTCGATCCATATATGGATCAATCAATCCAGGTCAATAATTATTTTACGTAAGTTAAGATTAATTGATCCTTAGTTGGATCGATCGATCCTTCGGTGTCCATGTTCGAAGATTCAATCGGATCGATCGATCCGTCTATGGATCGATCGATGCTTAAAGCACCCACTTTTTCGTAAGTTTGGATCGATCGATCCATGCTTGGGTTGATCGATCTGTCGACCAGGTAAAGTCGAAATTCACTTAAATTAAACCGTATTTTTGACATTAAATCGGTTTTACTCAAATTGAATTTATTTATCAACCCTTCTTCCCCCCCCCATCGATTTTTAAACCTCATTCCACCATTATCACCACCAAACTTTTACAAAACTTTCAAAATCTCCCAAACTAAATCTCCACCAAATCTCTAAGGATTTTCGGGTTTCTTGAGCCTAAGCCACACGATTTTTCGAGCCCTTTTCGAATATCAAAGCATTTTTTCGGGGTTGTTAGGGATTTAGGATTTTGGTTGATTTAGGAATTGGAATTAATATATTATGTCCTTACTACATGTATTTGATTGTCGTTTGATACATTCATATGGATTTTTATTGATTTATGTCAGATTTTTCAAATTTCATAAGTTCGGTTTGAATTTCCAAAAGGGATTTCGGGTTTTGTGGAATTTGGATGGTTCTATTTAGTTGTTTGGCTTGATTGAGAATGTGGAATGCTCTAGGATTGAATATGGATTGCTAGAATATGTCGGCTCGATTTCCATTGGTTTTTATTACAATTCCTTTTGAAATTTTCATTAGGATTGTTTTAAATTTTTGAAAGTGGATGTGTTCCAATGATAGAAGAAGTATCTTGATTCTTGCTTATTAAATTAGTATTGCTCGATCATTTCTTAATACTTCATGATATGGTTGTTTAGGATTTCTTTAACATATTTGTTTTGGATTGAACAAACCACTCATTCTGCTTTGAAGTCTTTTTCGTTTCAGGATGAATACACGAAACTTCCGATACGGTTCAGATGATTCCGGAAACGAGAGTGACGAAGAAAAACATCAAGCAGCAACTATCAAAACAAGGCGATCCACTCGGAGCCGAACCGCTAAGCAGACTCAACCGCAAACCGATCGCTCGAGTTCTGCTAGACCTCCAGCAACGAAGAAGACGAGAGCAACCACCAAAGAAAATGGGAAAGCGGTAGCTAGCAGCACCATCAATAAAGAGGAGGTCGAAGAAGTAGATCTGGTCCTTGATCCGAAGTTCACTCAATCTCCATGGCCTCGGAAACTGAGGACGCGGTTCAACAATTGCCGTCTTGATTTGGTGGTTTCCCAACTCAAGAGTCACAAAGGTTGGAATGAGCACAAGTTCAATGAAAAATGGGATCAATTTGATTCTATATTTTACAACGCTTTTCTCAAGAGCTTACTGGAGCCGACCCGGTTCGCCAATCATGAGACTTTGGCGGCGCTGGGAGTAGACGGTGATGTTGTGGAGATCTTCCATCGGATGGGTCTTGTAACCTTTCCCTTCCGAGACTAGCCTCTCTATCCTGATCTCGCAAGTAAGTTCTTAGCCTTGTTCCGCATCCTTAGGCCCGGTTCAGATCCGCGGAGCTCATACATCGCAAAATCTGAGGTACAATTCTTTTGCTGTGGTGTTCTTTACAGGATTCTGATGGTGGAGTTCGGTCCCATTTTTGGATTCCTACCTGATTTTCCCAACTTATACTCCTACACGGATTTGTGAGAAGTTATTGTGCATGAGCGATATGAGTCTCGAGAGGCGAAACTTACCAGTATCCGTAACCCGGCTGTCCGCATTTCACTCAAGGTATTGGGTTTCCCTTTCTCTGGGAAGTCAGAAGTGGCAGCGATCATTTCTCAGGAGCTTGAGCTCCTCTATTTTGCCATATGCCATCATACGATGGTAACTTATTAGGCAGACCAGGATCCGGTTTGCCTTGATGCCAACATTGAATGGATTTTTGCTAAGATCCTAGCTAGCTGGAAGCTAGATGCGCTAAGGAACCCGACACGGGTTGAGGTGTTGGGTAGCCTAGTTACCCTAATTCTACATTACGCGGGATTCTTCTTGGGTTGTTTACTCCAGCAACGACGAGCAACCGCATGGATTGATCCTATCTTTTCTAGAACAGGTGGTTCAGCAAGGACATGGACTACATTTTTCTGCACTCGGGAGGTCAGAGGTGCAAGATCCAGCTGCTGTAGCAGGATCTCACTAGCGTCACTTCCCTAGAGAAAATTCCTTTTCGTCCGGGAGTTGATCGCCTATCCTACCTAAGGATTACAATGAGTGTGATTTACCACCTCGGCGACCCAACTTCACCGATGCCGAGATGATCACATGGACAACGGATGTTGCTAAGAGGACCCATAGCACGGTCCAGAGGATATGGGGCGCTTTAGCGAAGATCAGACGACCAGCAAGCTTCAGAGCACATCAAGAGGAGCTGGCAGTTTGGGGCAGGTTTTAGACTGATCATTCCTAATTATCTTTTCTTTTTCACTTTGGACTTATGCATTTTATTTTTATTTTTGATTTTTGGTGTTTAGACTTATTTATTTTCTGATCATTTTTACTTCTTCTGAATTTATTTTCACACCGGGACGGTGTAAAGTAAGTATGGGGGAGGGAATATGGTAGTTACTAACATTATTTTGGTGTTTTCTTATTTTGGCAGAAAATTTCAAAATTTTTCGTTTTGTTAGATGAGTCTAGTCGAGTCGAAGGAAAAGCGAGCAGAATCTATGATGACTACTAACCCGGTGTAAGTTCGATATAATTCTCTACTTGACTACTAACTTAGATTAATTGCTGCACTTAGAACTGGAACCCCATTGAGTGATTTCTATGCTTTTGAAAGTTCCGGTCTTTTGGATCGTTAATGATTTGATGATAGCTCCATTTGGATATGACTTAAATTTGATCTTAATTTACATGCTTATGGTGTTGGTTATACTTTGAAAGCAGGGTATTTTGCTCTTCAGTTCTCTGTAAAACCAACAAGTTCTTTCAATACGATCTGAATCCTTTCTTTCCCTCCCTTAAAAAAGAACCGGTTTAGAAAAAGAGTTGAAAGCATGACCTAGAAGTCCGTAATCATTGCCAGGCTGCTAAAAAGCAGTAAGAAAGAAAGAAAAGAAAAACGTAGAAAAGTGCGAATATTTCAAAAAAAAACTGAGAAAGAGGGAAAAAGGGCCAGGACCAGAATTCATTGGATGCTCTGTTAGGTATGGGCCCTTTGATAGAAAATATACTTTAGCGTACATTGATCGATACCCCATAGGCAAGAACGCACTATTTGTACGAATTTGAATGTAGAGAGATGGTTGAAATGATTTGATGGTTTGATTGATTTGGGATTTAGAGTAGGAATTATGCAATTGGTTATGTGGTGGTAAACAGTTAATTTTCAGTGGTTGTTTAGGATTGGTGTCTTGTGGTTTTTGATGTTTGAACTTGGGTTGCTGAGATTCTGAGAGTTCATGTGTGGTTCTTTTCAAACCTCTTCTTCATATATGGTTTTTGCTTTACTTGAGGACAAGCAAAGATCTAAGTCTGGGGGAGTTGATATCACTCGGATTTAACACCTTTTAGTGGGTATTTATACCTATTATTTAGTGTTTTCCTTGTGTTATAGCATTTTTTTATGAAATTCGGTGTTTGGGACGTAATGGAGCAAAAGGGGCGATTTTTGGAAGAATTCAAGTGCAAATGAAGAATGATTAGTCCAAATCTCGGACAAGGATAGATCGATTGATCCAAGCATGGATCGATCGATCCAAAGCACATGAATTTTTGCGGAAGTTGAGATCGATCAATCCATCATTGGATCGATCGATCCCTGGAAGCTTAGATCGATCGATCCAATGATGGATCGATCGATCCCCAATGTCGAGCTGAAGGAAAAATGAGATAAAAGACGCATTTGACCTCAAGATCTATCATTAGTTTTAAATTATTTAGATTTTATTTTCTTTTATTCTCAAACTATAAAAATCCCTTTTGGCTTATTATTAAAGAGATAAGTTTTTAATAAGTTTTAGAACAAGTTTTATCACTAAAGTTCCAGAGAGAAGAGATCTACGTATGTATTTGAGAGGATTTCTTAACTCTGATTTCTTTATATACAATTTGGCTTTTTAATTCTTCAATGTTTACTCAATCTATGATTTATGTTCTTGCAATCATGTCTGAGCAGTCTCTTTGTTAGGTTTTAGGGTTTTCCTAGGGGAAACTAGGTTAATTGTTCGGGTTTAATAGAATAGATTGAAACTTGTTAGGTTCTCAGTCTAGATTTGTTCTTCATGCATGAATTAGAGTAGCTAACTAGTTCATTGATCATAGAATTATAAACTCAAAGGGACTTGGTTTAGAAGTCTGATCTAATCTAGATGAATAAGTGTCTTTGCTTGCGGGAGTATTGTCCTAGGGGCTTATGAAATTACCAAATATGAATTGAAATGCATGATCGAATTATCTAAATACGGCGGGAGTTTGTCTTTAGTAATTCGAGTATAGGGATCTAATAGTTCGGGAGAAGATTAGTCTTATATTGTCTTTCGAGTTGCAAATTAATTTCAGTAATCATTCATGCATGTTAATATTGACCTTTAACCCGAGTACCTGTAGGATTCTCTATTACCTAGCATTTTCGTTAATCATTTTACAATCATTTTTATTTTATCGCTGTTTTCATTTCTCGGATACAATCACTATTTTAATATGTTCTTAGCTTAATTCGATTTTAAACTTAGAGTCGTGCTTTCTTGGTCTATGTGGATTTGATCCCTCATATACTACTGCGTTTGCTGTGCACTTGCAGTGAATATATTTGGGTTAAAACCTGAGTGTATCAGTAATCTAAGATTACTCAGTAAGAACGGGATCTTTAAACATCAATAGATAAAGATAATGCTTCTAACCCAAACCCAAAATAACAATCAACACAGAGCAATCAAATACAATAATCAAAATGCATGCAATTATAATAAATGTGATATCACCAGTCTTTACTTATCACCACCAAGTAACCACGGTCCATGCCGTCTCCAACCCATCAGCACGGCCCTTCACTCTTTCCGTGTGGCCCTTCGTTCATAACCAGGGGTTGCCTTTATACACTTTACATTTTTAAATCTTATCACTTATAATTTGGCAATATGTTGATTTTGATCTCACCCAAGGTGATGTACCCAGCCACATCTCTACCACACAGGCCAGAGTAGGTACAACCCTATCAGGCCCGAATCACTGCATCTTTATGCAGGTCTCGGGAGGGTCGCTAAGCATCCCAAGCAAATGGAGATCAGACATCAACTGCCACCATCGGTTATGGAAGGTAGACGCAATACAATCCACTAATCGAATCACGACGAGTAGGTAGCTTATGTCACTCGATCCGGTTATGAGTGAATTCTCTCGCAACTTCACTAACCGAACCCTGAGGACATAACACTGCTACACCCGAATATCATTTTATATTTAACATGTTAATTATTTAATCACATACATACTCATCAATATGAGTATAATCAATAATCATATAATGCCTATACTACATTAACATTTCTAACATGTAATAACACTACTACGACTATGGTGCATAATCATTACTCATCACCAAACCTAAAGTGCAATACTAACATATGCATATTCGATAATCATCATAATAATCAACGTGCATTCCTAGCACGTCTATTTCAATTAAGTATTAATCTAATAAACCAAATAATCAAATAAATATTGGAGCATTATACCGGTCTAATAATCGATTAATCAATATAGCCTAATAATTATGTTCGTATAAATCTATCGAAAATCGGGCATTATCACGGCTTAATAAATTAACTAATCAATCCAACCTACTAACCGTGTAAGTATAATCATACAAAAATGGGCATTATAATGGATTAATAATCCACTGATCATCAAATCAACCTAATAACCATGTAAAAATAATTCAACCAAAAATCGGGCATTATAACGGTAAGCGGAAAATGGCTAAGTACGAAACTTAAACCTCTATTGGATATTAATTAAAATAATATTTTAAAATTATCCTAACCATGTGGTACTTCACACGTCCAAACTTACCTTGACTTAGCTGACTTGGTTCCCGAAAGCTAAAGCCTTAAAAACTCTTGCGGACTAGTTTAGGTTTAAGTGATATTTTAGAGAGATTTTGGTGTGCCTTGGAAATGAACTCGACCTATACCTTATATAGGGAGTAATCCATGCAGGAGGTGTCTAATAATGAGCTTAGTGGCGTGGTTGAGACACCAAGACACTCTCTTGGCTTGACACTTAGCACATTGGACACAAAGATGGCTTTAAAGGTCAACATGTGTCCATGAGGTGTAAGGTCTTATTGGGGACGATCTGATACGCTTCCACCTCCATAATGTGGTGTGATTTGGGCCAAAAATGTACAGGTTGTTTCCAGGTGGTCTGGACACCATGCTTGCTCAAAAACGACCTAATAGATAAATGACACCTAGGTGGTTCTAGAACTATCTAAGGAGCATGAGGTGTAAGATTAGGTTGGAGATGGTTTTTGGGTCAACAACAAGGTCTTGACTCACTCTTTATCAACCTTCAGCTGTCCTAAAGTCGTGCATAGCTTCAAAGTTAGACACTTGGACCAATCATGTCCAAAAGATCGTAAGTAGCTAGGTGTACAAATCTGATTTGTTGAATCTCTAAGAAGGAGGTGTCAAACTTTCATTCCCAATAATTTTAAGATTTTTTATATCCCTTTATATGTATTGAAAATTCTCAGATTGGTCGCTCAACCATTCCTTGCTTTACTGGAAAATTTAAGTTCCCGAATCGAGTCATTCCGAACGATCTTTATGCAAGTAGGTTGTGTTGGATTTCCATTGGCCAATTTTTATTTAAAGCCTTTTGAAAATTATATTCTATAAAAAATATGGGATTCATCACCCATTCATTCACTCTACTAGACCTTTTCATATAAGATGGCCTAGTACCCCCGTTTGGCCGAAATATCACATTTTCAGAAAAGTTGACTTTCTTGGCCAAAATTGTTTCCTTTGACCAAGCTTTTCTTGAAAATTCCATTTAAACTTGTTTTTTTTCTGGCCACTCTTAGGTCTTGAGACGGGGTATTACACTCGTGGTCATGGAGAGTCTTGCAGAGACATTTATTAGTGTAAAGGTCAGTGTGCCGATTAGAACACCCGGTAACCAAATCCTTTAAGCTGATAATTGCATGGTCGGAGTACATGTAGAAATTGAGAAGAAGATGTTTCTGGAGTAGCTTTTAGTTACTTCTTTGAATCAACATGAATTAATCTTAAGAATGGACTAGTTATCGACGTACCAAGCAAACCTTGATTGTAGGAAGGGGCATATTACTTTGAAAGATGGCAGTGGTCCATTAATTTCCTATTATGGGATATGTCCAAGTACTAGGATATCACTCATCTCGGCTCTAAGGATGGAAAAGAGTTAGATGACGGAGAAGTTTATCTTGTAACATTGACCACGGTCGAAGATGTTTTGGAAAAAGAAGAGCGTCTGGAGATGATTCCGGTAGCAAGAGAATTCCAGGATGTATTTAAACCATTGGAAGGATTACCACCATTTCGAAACGATCCTTTCACCATAACTCTCGAATCTGGTGCAGCTCCAATAGCAAAGGAACCATATCGAATGGCTCTAGCGTAAGTTGCAGAGTTAAAGAAACAATTATAAGACCTTATGAGCAAGGGTTTCATTCAACCAAGTTCATCGCCGTGTGTTGCTCCAGTTCTGTTCTTCAAAAAGAAAGAAGGAATCATGCGGTTATGTATTAATTATCGAGGGATCAACAACGTAATGATTAAAGATAAGTACCCACTACCGAGAATCGATGAGTTACTTGATCAACATAAAGGCATAAGTTGGTTCTCAAAGATTGAGTTAGCATCTGGATATCATCAAATCCCAATCTCTGATACTTATATTTGGAAAACCAATTTCAGAACTAGTTACGGGCATTATGAGTTAGTTGTGATGCCGTTCACGTTGACTAACGCACCAGCATCCTTCATGAGACTTATGAACAAAGTGTTCAAAGAATACTTAAATGATTTTGTCATCCTTTTCATCGATGATATTCTCATATACTCGCGTAGTGTCGAAGATCATGAGAAGGATTTAAGATTGGTGTTAGAACGTTTGAGAAGTCAAAAGCTTTTTGCTAAGTTTAGCAAGTGTAATTTCTAGAAAAGAGAGATCGGATTTTTGGGCCATCGAGTATCCAAAGAATGATTCTCCGCCGATCCAGAAAAGATCAAAGTGGTGCAAGAATGGCCGCAACAGAAAAGATCTTGGGTCTAGCCGGTTATTATAGGAAGTTTGTGAAGGATATCTTGAGTATGGCTAAAGCCTTGACTCGATTAACCGGAAAAGGAGTATATTTCTAATAGACCAAAGAAGCGGAAAAAGTGTTCACTCGTTAAAGGAAGGGTTAATTTAATCACCTATTTTATCCTTGCCGGAACCGGGCAAACCTTTCAACGTTTGTACGGATGCCTAGAAAATGGGTTTTGGATGTGTGTTGATGCAAGGTGATAAAGTGATTTCTTATGCATCACGAGAGTTGAGAAAGCATGAAGAGAATTATCCAACACATGACTTAGAATTCGCCGCCGTAGTTTTTTCCCTTAAGATTTAGAGATCTTAATTATACGACAAATAAGTGGAATTCCGAACTGATCACAAAAGTCTTAAGTATCTTTTTACTCAACCTGATGTGAACTTAATGAGAGGCTCATGTTTTAATTCCTAAATCTATACTGCAGAGAACAAATCCTTGTAGTACAGTTAAGGATCGATCCCACGAAGACTAGACAGTACGACTCTCAGTTTAAAAATCGATTCTAGCTAAGACAAAATAAAAGAGAAAATGTTTTTAAAACGATTTAAAAGTAAAACGAATGATTAAAAAGCGAATGTAAGTCAATAGAATAAAACGCTAGGCGATAGGGAAGTTCCACAGGTATTCAGGTTTGAGGTTCAGGTTGACAAGCAACATTGCTCATGATTTTAACATCAGAGTCTTCAGCTTTGGTTTGAGGGTGATGACTCTAAATTTTCATGGTTTTTACATATCATTTAGCATCAATCCTGAGGTCTTTAGGTGTGCATACATCACATTTATAGTTGATTTTAGTAAGTTTGTGATTTTTAGGACTTTTGCATTAGAATTCGCATATGCACGCATTTTGGAGATTTTTCAGGACTTTCAGGAGTTTTCAGCAAGGTTTTCTAAGAATACAGAAAAGCAGTGCTCAACCTAGAATGGAGCAGCACTTAGCGTGGAATGGACTGACACTCATGTGGATTGATCTCAGCTTCACCTGGATCGATCTCAGCTTCACCTGGATTGATCTCAGCTTCACCTGGATTGATCTCAACTTCACCTGGATCGATCTCAACTTCACCTTGATTGATCTCAGCTCGCTCCTGCATCAATCCTAGATCGATCCTGCACCACCTATTTGGATTGATCCAAGCGCATTTCTGGATCGATCCCAGCACACTTCTAGATCGATCATGTAGCTCACTCCTGGATCGATCACAACACGTATTTAGATCGATCCCAGCACACATCTAGATCGATCCTGCATCAACTTCTGGATCAATCCTGCATTACTTCTAAACCGATCCCAGCACTCAACATCAGATCAATCTCTTTCAGGCCACGAACAAGCTGGATCAATCTCATTCAAGCGTCCCCAGCTCAGATCGATCTTGCACTTACCAACTTGAGCCAAACACGCTCCAACCCGACCAACTCATTTCCGAAGTGGACTTGACCCAAGATCCGAGCCAATGATTAGTTTTTGTCTTTAGTGCGATTTAGGGCTTTTCTCTAAACACTATAAAAGCCCTAACTTGCCTCCTTTTGCAGAAGTCTTGTTTTTCTTTCCTTTTTAGGTTTTGTCTTATGTTTTCATTTTCCTTTGTTGTTCTTCATGTTCTTAGGTGTAAAACCCAGAATCTTTTAAGTTTATGCTAATCTTCTGTTTTTTCTTTACTTTCTTGATTAGCTTTAGGTTGTTGTTCATTTGGTGCATGTTGATCTTTCATTTTCGTTTTTAATCTTGTGTTTTTAGCTAGATCACTTTCTGGGTTAGTTACTGTTCTATTGCTGTTCTTGGTTTTCTGAGTTTGAATTCTTGTTGTTCTTGCTGTTTAACCTTAGATCTGCATGTTTAGCTTTGAAGTTATGATTTTTGTTTTCTCTATTTTTACTTCCATGAGTAGTGAGTAGTTCCTGAAGTTCCTGAGGATGGGGTAGACTAGGGTTGATGTCCTGATCTCACTTTAGACACCTAAGCTTGTGTGAAAACTTACATCCCTTCTGTTTCATTGTGCTTAATGCTGGTTTCTTTCACGCTAATCGAAATACGATCTTGAACATTCCAGCACCCAAAAAGCATTCTATGGAATGTCTGATCATGGTGATTTCAGAGATTAGTCTATCCATACGCAACGCCTAGTGCATCTCAGCCTAGGAGGTTGGATGACTAGGGGCTTTTTGGCTTTGGTAGGTTGATGCTTAATGCCTTCTAGGTAGTGTACCGTTAACGGGAGTTTGGTCTGGTGATTGCTTAGGTTGATTCCATTTATCAAGGGATTGGACTTGTTTACTTGTGAACCTATCGTCTAGGGATAGCTTACTAAGTTTTTGAGGTATGTTAGGTGCTTAGGTAGATTGGGATGGATCTCTAGTTGATTACCCTTAGTCCTCAGGAGCTACTTCACATTTGTTTACATCTTTCACCCTTTTTGCTTTTACTCTGTTTTTGCATCTTAGTCTTTTATGCTTCTTTTTCTGTTTATGCACACTACTTCCAACATGTTCACTGCACTTAGGACCTGTTAGTAAACCACCTTTTTTACTCTTTAGCTTGACTTAGAAGCATTCATTGCAATTCAGATTGTTAGTACTCACCTGATTGGATTGATAACCCATCTATACTACAATGATGGGGAATGGATACCCTTTAGAACTTAAAAATCCTACTATCAATATGGCGCTTGCCATTTGGGTGTTGTTACTACATTCTGGATTTTGGATCTTTTGAGATCAAGCTTATTTTACTTCTTTACTTACGTGTCTACCTTTGTTTGCTTTGTTTTCAGTTACCAGCATAGCAGTGTATGAACCTGAGAAGCAGGGGACCAACAAACTTGATTCCTCTTGTTGACGACATTAGAGCTCTTGAACATGAACACTGTCGGGCAAGACGTTAACACGAACATGCAGAACACTTGAGAGAGTTGGACTTAAAAGTGGCAGACAACGCTGACAGAGATAACCAGAACACCATAGGTGCTGGTGACAACCCCAACACTCATACCATCAGACATGGAATCAATCCACCTGCAGTTCACAACAACAACTTTGAGATCAAGCATAGTCTCATTGCAATGGTACAGAGCCACAAGTTCCATGAACTACCTATGGAGGATCCACTCGATCATCTTGACGAGTTTGATCGCTTCTGCAGCCTCACAAAGATTAATGGTGTGAGTGAGGATGCTTTCAAGCTACGCCTCTTTCCTTTCTCTTTGGGGGAGAAGACACACCAATGGGAGAAGTCACTCCCAAGGAACTCCATCACAACCTGGGATGCCTGAAATAAGGAATTCCTTGCAAAGTTCTTCTCAACTTCCAGAACAGCACGTCTGAGGAATGACATTTCAGGCTTTGCACAGAAGAATGCTGAAACCTCCTCTGAAGCATGGGAGCACTTCAAGAACTACACAATGAAATGCTCCCATCATGGTTTCAGCAAAGCTTCTGTACTCAGCACCCTCTACAGAGGTGCCTTACCCAAGATTCGAATATTTCTTGATATTGCAAGCAATGGGAACTTCCTAAACAAGAGTGTGGATGAAGGAAGGGAGTTGGTAGAGAACATTTCCCAATCTAATGGGATTTATAGTGAGGACTATGACAGAACACCTCGAGGTAGTTCTGCTTCTGATGATAGCACAAAGAAGGATATCAAGGCACTAAATGAAAAGTTGGACATGTTACTCTTGGGTCAACAACATCAGGTACACTTCATATTTGATGAAGAACAACTTTAGATTCAAGCTGCTGAAACTCAACAGAAAGAAGAAATGTGCTATGTACAGTATCAAGGGGGTTACAACAAGGGGTACTTCAACTACTCCGACAACCCTGATCTTTCTTACAGAAGCAACAACGTTGCTAACCCACAAGACCAAGTGTACCCACCTCAACAACAGAAGAGCTCTCAACCTTTCAACAACTACAACCAGAAGAGAGGTTACTTCCCAAATCAGCAACAACAAAATGGTTTTCAACAACCACAGCAGCATCATACTGGTGCACCTTCTGGTTTCTCATCTAACCAACCTCCAGCTCAACCCTTCAACATAGAAGCTATGTTACAGCAGCTTCTCCAAGGTCAAGCCAATCATGCACTCGAAACATCAAAGAAGTTTGGTGAAATCCAACACAAGATGGACACTTCCTTCGGTGCAATCTACTCCAAGATTGAAACTCTCAACTCCAGGATCACCAATCTCGAAGGGAACGCCGCATCAACTTCAACTTCTGTGAATGGTCATCTCCCGGGAAAATATGTGCAGAACCCAAAGGAATATGCTAACATCAATGCCATCTATCTCCAACAGACAACTTATATTCCTACTCCAACTTACCCTCTTATCTACACTAGGGACAATGTAGTTCTAGTTGGGGGGGGGGGGCGTGTTTAAAAGAAGTTGAAGAAGAAGAACCTGCAATAACTGATTCACAGAAGCCATTGCAACCTCCACCAGAAGTGATCACCAAAACACCTCCTTCTGAACAACCATCTGTAACACAACAGAAGGATGCACCCTTCATTCCACCACCATATGTTCCCAAGTTGCCTTTCCCTTCTAGATTCAAGAAAGAGATCATGGTAAAATACCCAGAGGTTTTTGCGAAACCCATGAAGGAAGAGGTAGCTCGAGAAGTGCTGGAACCACCTGACGAATGCAATTCCTTGATAACGATGAAGCAAGAAGATCCTGGTTCGTTCACATTACCTTGTTCACTAGGACCCTTGACTTTTTATGAATGCCTCAGTGACCTGGGAGCTTCCATCAACCTTATGCCCATGTCCACTGCCAGGAAGCTAGGATTCTATGAGTTCAAGACTTCAAACATAACTTTGTTGATGGCGGACATATAAGTTAGGAATCCTCTTGGTATCTTAGAGAGCTTACCAATCAAGATCAAAGACGGAATAATACTCACAGACTTTATGGTATTGAAGATGGATGAAGAGCCCAAGGATCTATTGATCTTTGGAAGACCATTCCTAGCAACAGTTGGAGTTGTAATCAACGTCAAGAAAGGTCACATAAAGCTGCATTTAGGGAGAGGACCAAAAATGATTTTCAACATCAGCACTAAAACCATGGATCTCACTGCCCAAAGTCAGTTGTTCTCTGTGAAGGAACTGAATGAAGACAATCAGAAGAATGGGTACTCAAGCGTTGAAGCAGTTGAAGATGGATTGGGAAAGGAACCAACAAGGTCTGGAATGCACAATGAAGTCTTAAAGCCTGTTAAAGAACCAAATAAAGGAGTTTCAGAGGAGTTAAAAGAAATCAGGACATTTGAAATGTCAAAAGGTGAAGACCACCTGAAGGATCCAGGGAAAGGAAATCATGAACTCAACCCTCAACCTGATCATGTACCAAGGTTGATGAAAAATCGAAGCTGAATCGCAAGGTTGATCAGAACTATGACAAAGGAGCTTTCTCAGAAAAGACATTGGTTCTCTTCGGAGAATCGTCTCAGGGTCGTTAATTCTAAAAAAAGGAAGTCAAGCTTAGTAACTTAAAACAAGCTCACTTGGGAGGAAGTCCCATTTCTATCTCTGTATATATTATTTTCAATGCTTTTTAAATTTCAGTACTTGGTTAATGCAATTTCGTTTTCTATTGGTTTTTGTGTTTTAGGCACTTGCGGATTGAGTTTTGGAAATTTTGCAAAAGGGAGAAAAAATGGGATATGGACCAGCTGCAACAACCACATTGAGACCAAACCATGCTTATTGGTGATTGATCCGCACTTAACAAATGGTAGAGGTGCAACAACCTTGGATCGATCCACTTTCAACGTTGGATCGATCATGATCAATCCAAAATGCAGTCATGATCAATCCAAAATGCAGTCATGATCGATTCGAAGCATGTTCGGGATCGATCCAATGTTCAACACATGATCGATCCAAGGGATCAATCCAACCGATGCATTTTCAACCTCTTAAAGTTCCATCGATCTGCACCTCAACACCGAGATCGATCCATGCACTCAAACCGTCACCAAACCATCCTATGAAGTTGTGATCGAACCAAGTAAGGCACATTTGAACCGTTTGGAGAGTTGATTGAATTTGAACTAAGCTTCTCTCAGTCAAGGACAAAGGATCACCTCCATTGCCCACTTGCCCACTAACTTACTTTACCCCATGGACAAAAGATCACCTCCATCACTTCTCTTACACACCCACACCTCTATCATACCAATGTCCCCTCTTTAATCCTTCTCCATATGCACCATATTTACTCCTCCACCACATCCTTCCACTCACCACTACCTCCTCCAAAATCTCACCACAACTACTCTCTCTAAAACATTGGTTTCTCTAAGGCATTTCAACTAAGTAGAATTGCTCTCAAAAGGATTTCTCAACAAGTACTAAAATACTTGCAAAAATCGGTTTCACTCTTCAACTTTTCCGAACTTCATCTTTTAAACTCTCTTATCGGTTTCAACTTAATTTATGAAAACAAAATCGGTTTCGTTCTTTCATAACCAAAAACGTGTTTGTTGAACCAATTTTAGCTTGTAAAAATCGTTTGAACTAAGGGTGAAGAAGTAGTGACTAAAACAAAAGTTTAACTTGTTGATTGTTTGAGTAATTTGTGTACCCAATCTATTTCTGAGAATGCACATTTAGCACTTGTTGCACTCGCTAAGCCCTTTGGAAGATAATCATGCATCTTCGCTTCTATATTGTCTTTTCAGGAAAGATGTCTCAACCATCACGTGAAACAATCCTAAGGAAGCATCATAAGGAGCGAGCACTTTTCAGAGCTAGAGAAGAAGAAAATGAATTTTCACCAAAAACTCGAATTCTCTCAGAAAAATAGCTTCGTGGAGATGAGATTGTTGAAGGATTGCAACGATCAAGAGAACAAAGAGAGATTCAAGAGCACCACGCTCTTCTTATTGAACAAGCAGAGCTCGAACGCTCCCAAAGACGGTCTAACATCAGTTGGGGAAAAAAAATCGCTATGGAGGGTGAGAATAGTAGTGAGGACCCTACATATCCAGTGGGTGACGATATGAGTGCCGAGATGCAGGAGTATTAGGTCGAGTTCGCGGGTTCGATAATACAAGAGGGAACTTCCCGAATGGAAGTTGAGGAGAGTTCTGAAACTCCCCACCTAGAAGCCCTCCTCTCACGAAGCTTCAAAGGGACTCGATTCCCTCATAAGCCAACGATGGGTGCTTTAGGGATAGCGAAGGATATGTCTCATCTCCTCAAGGAAACAAGCCTAGAGAAGCTCATGACCGGTCACAATGATGGATACAAGGAAGAAACCTGCCACTTCCTTGCAATGGTGCAACTGCACTTTGATGATGACGATATGCTTGGGTATATCACATTCTTAATATGGGGCAAGGATATGAACTTTACGTGGTGGATTTGAACCACCTCTACGGGTTCTCTGATGATGGGATTACACAGAGACTGTGTAATTCAGGTTTGGGGGAGGATTCGGGGGACCTGCTATTTAATGAAAAATTTCTTTGTTTGTTCCTTTGTCTCCACTTTGCATTGCATTCACATAGAATCTATTAGCATATGAAAAACCATAAAAATTTGAAAATTTTTCAAAAATGTTTCTTCAAAAACAGAGTGTCATTGTAGTTGCATTTCATGTAGTTACATATAGGATGTTGCATATGCATCGGGAACTAGGAAGATGATAACCTTGTAAGTATGATGTTTTCTCAGAAAGTGTTAGTGCCCTGGTTGTTAGTTGTCTAATGCATCCTGAAATTGTCTGAAGTAAAACTGCACCTTGCTTGGAATGTGAACTTGCATCATCATTTGTCTCCTGAAGCATGATGTGATTTGAAGTTTGTTCCTATCAATTAGAACTTGAATTTGAATGTTTAAATATCATGTTTGTGTGTTGAATATGAACTCATGGATAGCATATACATATTTGGGTTATGTTCTACCTTTTACCACTCTTGTTAACCCAAGTAAAATCCCCACCCTTGAACCTTGCCTTCTTTCAAATCCTGAATTTACTACTGAGTGACAGAACTTTTATGGAATGAGCTTGGTAGAACATGTTAGGTTCGAACTGACAAGAATAAGATCTCATGTAGTTCTAGTCCATGCTTTTTGAACTAGATAGGACTAGGTGGGATTCGATTTTTAATGTTGGTTTGGGTGGAAACGAATGAAAAGGGTATTGGTAGTTGGTAAAAAGGGAAGTGTTAAGAAAGAACCTTAGGAGAGGAATGAAAAAAGAATCAGAATACGCTAGTGAAAAGTTTGGGGGAACAATGGTATGCAAAGGATGTATGGCTAGTGCAAAGATAGAAAAGATATGTGACCATGAATTCAAAAGGGTAAAACCCAAGATGTAGTGTAAATAGAAAGGTCTAAAGCCATAAGTGCTATAAGTAAGTAAGTTCCTGAAAAAACTATCAACATCTAAGAAGGAAGTCTCTCCTAAGGGTAACAAAGAAAAGATCAAAAATGGGAATGTGAAGGGGTATGCTCACTTTGAGTTTCAAAAGGGTAGAACTAGGACTCCTTACTGGGTAGAATCAGGAAACTTAGGTTTCATTAGCATTGGGCAGATGAGATTCTGTTTCTGTATGCATCTAGTGTTCTAACCTTTAGCCTTCTGCTAAAGCTCATTCCCTTTTGAGAGAACCCTTGTTCTGAATTACTAACCACTGCATGAAGGGGTCATCTTTACTCCTTAACATGTCCTTGACCAAATGAGTTCATTGAAGGCACATGACTTGATCCATGGTTCCTAATTAATGAATGTTAAAGGGGCAATCGAATTTGAATGCATTATGGAAGTTGGAACTAGTCTGTAATGAACTGTGATGAGTATGGCTAAAGTTTTTAAAAAGGATGAGCTTAGGATTGCATTCTAGAACTAGTAACCAGGACATTAATATTACGTGTGTTTGCAGCATGTTTTGGTTATGAGTTCCCACTTTCAAACCTCGCTCCCAGACTTCTGAATTACTTGCTTGAGGGCAAGCAAGGATTTAGTTTAGGGGAGTTAATGACTTTGAATTTTCATGATTTTTACATATCATTTAGCATCAATTATGAGGTCTTTAGGCATGCATCACATTTATAGTTGATTTTAGTAAGTTTGTGATTTTTAGGACTTTTGCATTAGAATTCGCATATGCACGCATTTTGGATATTTTTTAGGACTTTCAGGAGTTTTCATGAAGGTTTTGTGAGAATTCAGAAAAGCAGCACTCAACCTGGAATGGAGCAGAACTTAGCGCGGAATGGACTGGCACTCATGTGGATTGATCTCAGCTTCACCTTGATCGATCTCAGCTTCACCTAGATTGATCTCAACTTCACTTGGATCGATCTCAACTTCACATGGATTGATCTCAGCTCGATCCAAAATCGATCCCGCAGCACCTATCTGGATCGATCCAAGCACACTTCTGGATCGATCCCAGCACACTTCTGGATCGATCATGCAGCTCACTCCTGGATCAATCTCATCACGTATTTTGATCGATCCCAGCACACATCCAGATCGATCCTGCATCAACTTCTGGATCGATCCTAGCACTCAACATTAGATCGATCTCACTCAAGCCACGAACAAGCTGGATCGATCTCAAGCTTAACTTCTGGATCGATTTCATTCAAGCGTCCTCAGCCCAAATCAATCTTGCACTTACAACCTTGAGCCAAACACGCTCCGACCCGACTAACTCATTTCCGAAGCGGACCTGACCCAAGATCTAAGCCAATGATTAGTTTTTGTCTTTAGTGCGATTTAGGGCTTTTCTCTGAACACTATAAAAGCTCTAACTCGGCTCCTTTTGCAGAAGTCTTGTTTTTCTTTCCTTTTTAGGTTTTGTCTTATGTTTTCATTTTCCTTTGTTTTTCTTCATGTTCTTAGGTGTAAAACCCAAAATCTTATAAGTTTATGCTAATCTTCTGTTTTTCCTTTACTTTCTTGCTTAGATTTAGGTTGTTGTTCACTTGGTGCATGTTGATCTTTCATTTTTGTTTTTAATCTTGTGTTTTTAGCTTGATCACTTTCTGGGTTAGTTAGTGTTCTATTGTTGTGCTTGCTTTTCTGAGTTTGAGTTCTTGCTGTTCTTGCTGTTTAACCTTGGATCTGCATGTTTATCTTTGAAGTTATGATTTCTGTTTTCTCTATTTTTACTTCCATGAGTAGGGAGTACTTCCTGTCGTCATGAGGATGTAGTAGACTAGGGTTGATGTCCTAATCTCACCTTAGACACCTAAGCTTGTGTGTAAACTTACATCCGTTCTGTTTCATTGTGCTTAATGCTGGTTTCTTTCACACCAATCGAAATATGATCTTGGCATTCCAGCGCCCGAAAAGCGTTCTATGGAATGTCTGATCATGGTGATTTCAGAGATTAGTCTATCCTTACGCAACGCCTAGATGCTTAGGATAGGCATCTCAACCTAGGAGGTTGGATGACTAGGGGGCTTTTTGGCTTTGGTAGGTTGATGCTTAATGCCTTCTAGGTAGTGTACCGTTAACGGGAGTTAGGTATGGTGATTGCTTAGGTTAATTCCATTTATCAAGGGATCTGACATGGTTACTTATGAACCTATCGGCTAGGGATAGCTTACTGATTGTTTGAGGTATGTTAGGTGCTTAGGTAGATTGGGACGGATCTCTAGTTGATTATCCTTAGTCCTTATGAGCTGCTTCACATTTGTTTACATCTTTCACCCTCTCCGCTTTTACTTTGTTTTTGTATCTTAGTCTTTTATGTTTCTTTTTCTTTTTATGCACTTTACTTCAACCATGTTCACTGCACTTACGACCTGTTAGTAAACCACACTTTTTACTGTTTAGCTTGACTTAGAAGCATTCATTGTAATTCAGACTGTTAGTACTCACCTGATTGGATTGATAACCCATCTATACTACAACGATGGGGAATTGATACCCTTTAGGACTTAAAAATCCTACAATCAGAGGGGCCTGCTCCGCTTTCACTTCTTTGATCGCTATGATCGTTGTTGTTGGTACATAGGATATTAGTATGATTTCTAGATGTTGGTTAGGTAGATTCGATTCTGACGAACATGCATTACAGCTCCATTGGATGCTAAGAACGGACTACCCAGACCCAACGATCCTTCAGAATTTCCATTCGTGTCAAAGACATGGAAATCAACTGGGACAATGCAATCTCCCACTTGTACCATAACATCAGATACGAAACCACTAGAAGCCACAACGGAATTGTTAGCCAAGGCGAACGACATTCCCGAAGGTCTTATATCCCTAAGTCTCAGCTTCTCAACTACTATCTTTGACATGATGATAACATGAGCACCAGTATCACACAGCGAATGGTTGAACAAGACTCCTTTAACCTTTACTGGAATCACAAA
This sequence comes from Iberis pinnata, assembly GCA_900406425.1. Classification (NCBI taxonomy): domain Eukaryota; kingdom Viridiplantae; phylum Streptophyta; class Magnoliopsida; order Brassicales; family Brassicaceae; genus Iberis; species Iberis pinnata. Next base: position 17,283 of record OVBE01000053.1, on the reverse strand, counting down.
CTCAAATGGGTCCTCTATCTTATGAATTCTTCTTAAAGGAAGAAACTGTTGAGAAACAACATCATAGTACATGTGTTCTTCAGTAGAAGCCTTGTGTATGTTGGGGCAAGAGGTTTGGATCTTAGCAAGTTTCTTTGAGCTTGGTGCAGGTTTTGGGGGTGGATCAATCGATCCCTTCTTGGATCGATTGATAGGCTGGTTCTTCAGAAACTGGTCCGATGGATCGATCGATCGGAAGTGTCTATGCTTTTCCGTAACTGTGGATCGATCGTTCCCTCCTTGGATGATCGATCAGACCCTAAGCATCACTTTTCCGTAACATCGGATTGATCAATCCACCCTTGGATCGATCGATCTTGACCTCTGCATCATTTTTCCCATTCCGAAAATCTGCAAATTCTGCAGACTTTTCACCCTTTCCATCAGAACTTGAATTCAATGCCTTGATATATCCCTTCGGATTATCCTCAACTTTCCCTGGTAGAATACCAACTTGCCTTTTAACCGTTTCAGAATTTTGAGCAACTTGTACATCTAACTTCTTTACATGAGTAGACAATGTTTCAAACTTATTGTTCAAATCGTTATACATACCGTCCAGCTTTGCATTTAAGTTCTTTTCAGACTGCTGCTGACTTTCTAAGATCTGTTTCAACATCACCTCCATTATCTTGCTGCACTTGAGGTTGAACTGTTTGCTAAAAACCAGGTTGAGGGGCTTGTTGAAAACCCAATTTCTGAACAAAAGTCTGTCCAGATTTCTGTGCAAATTTAATCTGAGGAGGATAAGACTAATCCTGAGGATTTACGACATTAGTACTTCTCCATGACAGATTATCCTTGTTATAACCTGGGTTTTATCCTTGGTTGTACACTCTTTGTCCCTGGCTATTTATATAGCTAACTTCTTCAATGTTCTCAGATTCATTGAATGCAAAGCAATCTGCTTCAGATTTCTCAACATCTTCAGCAAAACTAGCATGCTTCTCATTCTGTTTCTTCAGAAACTGAGTGAGAAGCTCCTTCACCTCTGCTAGTCCAGAAGAATCTAAACTAGACGATCGAACCCTTCGATCAAAATCAGGACAATGATTGCTATTATTAGCAGCAAGATTTTCGATGAGCTTGTAAGCCTCATTCACGGGTTTAGTCATGAAATCACCATTACTAGCTGTGTCCGGAGAGAGTTGGTATTTCTGATCAATACCTCTATAGAAAGTGTTCAAGAGGTTCAGTCTAGAAAAATCGTGATGTGGACAATCCCGCAGGTAGTCCTTGAACCTGTCGCATGCCTCATAGAAGGATTCCACCGGTCCTTGTTGGAATTGAGAGATCTTACTTCTCAAATTGTTGGTTTTGGTGGAGGTGTAGAAATGGTTCAGAAACTTGGCTTTGCATTCATCCCAAGTTTCTATCGAGTTAGCAAGTAATGACTTTAGCCACCTCAGAGCTCTATCAGCTAAAGAATGGTTGAAGAGCTTACAATGTACAAAGTCTTTAGAGACTCCATTCAGCTGTGGTGCTGCATATGTCTTCAAAACTGTCAATATGATCCATAGGATGCTCGGTTGACAAGCCATAAAACTGGTTTTGTCGGAGCAACTGGATCA